>CM055128.1:4692266-4992266 GCA_029206835.1 Rana muscosa
TGGGAGGGGCCGTCTCTTGTTTACAAACGCGTGCATCAGGTCTGGGATGCGCATGCGGAGTGGCGGGGAAGCGTGACCGCGTGCGTGCTGCACTAGAGGGAAGAGAGATCACATTACACGGACCGGTCTCCTGGTAAGCAGTGCACAGGGAAGCGGCATGGAGGGTGTCATTGGCTGTCATGCTGATCCGATGGCTTCACTACTTTAACTCTTTAGCTGCAAAAAAACATGCCCCTCCCCCCCACTCCAACGTTATATCTATTTTCTGAACAGACCCTGGAGAATAAAATGGGGGAGGTTCCAATTATTTTTATGTCACGTGATATTAGCACAACGCTTCTATAAAATTCAAAATATTAGTTTAACAAAATACACAAAGATTAATTTCAAGGCACACGAACGGCGTACATCACCCAATATCCTGGTAAAATATAAAAGATGAGGCGGCACCGAGCACATCGATACCAAACAGGTCGTGCCTTAAAAACTGCGTACACAAAGACCAGTACCCCAAATACTGTCCATAGGGGGCGCTGTAGAGCCCCTCCAGGTCATCAGGAGAGAGGTAACCATGACTACCGGGCCGAGAATTCTCCCTCTCCGCTGTGTGCGGCGATATGTGACATATGCTGGCATTTTCATGTGTATGCGTCCCTGCCGCACGGTGTCGGTTGGTGCCCCACCCCCCCAGCCGGTGTCGATTGGTGCCCCCCCCCCCAGCCGGTGTCGATTGGTGCCCCCCCCCCAGCCGGTGTCGATTGGTGCCCCCCCCGCAGCCGGTGTCGATTGGTGCCCCCCCCGCAGCCGGTGTCGGTTGGTGCAATTACCCCCGCAGACAGTGTCGGTTGGTGCGATTTCCCCCCCTGCAGCCGGTGTCGGTTGGTGCCCCCCCTGCAGCCGGTGTCGGTTGGTGCCCCCCCCTGCAGCCGGTGTCGGTTGGTGCCCCCCCTGCAGCCGGTGTCGGTTGGTGCCCCCCCCCCCCCCCCGCAGCCGGTGTCGGTTGGTGCAATTACCCCCGCAGACAGTGTCGGTTGGTGCGATTTCCCCCCCTGCAGCCGGTGTCGGTTGGTGCCCCCCCCTGCAGCCGGTGTCGGTTGGTGCCCCCCCCTGCAGCCGGTGTCGGTTGGTGCCCCCCCCTGCAGCCGGTGTCGGTTGGTGCCCCCCCCTGCAGCCGGTGTCGGTTGGTGCCCCCCCTGCAGCCGGTGTCGGTTGGTGCCCCCCCCCTGCAGCCGGTGTCGGTTGTTGCCCCCCCTGCAGCCGGTGTCGGTTGTTGCCCCCCCTGCAGCCGGTGTCGGTTGGGGCCCCCCCCGCAGCCGGTGTCGGTTGGGGCCCCCCCCGCAGCCGGTGTCGGTTGGGGCCCCCCCCCGCAGCCGGTGTCGGTTGGGGCCCCCCCCGCAGCCGGTGTCGGTTGTTGCCCCCCCCCCGCAGCCGGAGTCGGTTGTTGCCCCCCCCCCCGCAGCCGGTGTCGGTTGTTGCCCCCCCCCCGCAGCCGGTGTCGGTTGTTGCCCCCCCCTGCAGCCGGTGTCGGTTGTTGCCCCCCCCTGCAGCCGGTGTCGGTTGTTGCCCCCCCCTGCAGCCGGTGTCGGTTGGTGCCCCCCCCTGCAGCCGGTGTCGGTTGGTGCCCCCCCCTGCATCCGGTGTCGGTTGGGGCCCCCCCCGCAGCCGATGTCGGTTGGGGCCCCCCCCCTGCAGCCGGTGTCCAACAGTGGACTGCCCCTCAACATCCTCACATCCAATGCAGGGCTGTGGGCTTTGCATTGGACTTGATGACCTCAGAGGACCTGCGACTGCCAGAGCCAGGGAAAGAAGAGGCTTTAGAATCGAGAAGCAGCACAATGAGCCAATCGGATGTGCTGCAATGCTCATGTACTAACAAGGAGCATGCTGATAGAAGAGGAGAACAGAGTGACACAGGAGAGCTTATCAATCCCCATACAGCAGAGCTCAGACTGGGGGATGGAGAAGCGGCACAAGGAGCCAATCAGGTGTGCTGCAGTGCTTTTATACTTACAAGGGGCATGCTCATAGAAGGGAAGAGCAGAGTGACAGAAAGATGAGCTGATTGGTCCGCTGCTTCTCCTTTCCCAGTCTAGTGGAGGGACAAGACTTGTAAGTGTTACTGAACTGCAGCAAAGGGGATGCCAGTCTTCTGTCCTGCTGAACTGTGTGGCAGAGCTGTGTAAATATCAGGGTTGGATGGACAGAAGTAGAATGTGTGGTCACCTCTGTACTGAGCTGTTTGCCCTCACTTTGTACAACGCCGCAGCGTATGTCGGCACTATAAAAGTCAATCTTCAGCCACTATTGAGCTTTAATAGTAAATGCCGCCCTGGAGAGCCTCGGGGATGAATGGCGGCTTCGCCCGCTCTCCTCTGACCCAACACATGTCATGCGGTCAGAGCGCCCCCCTCCCCCCCCCGCCGACCACAAAACTGCATCATCAGCGCTCGGATATTTTAGGATCTTTCTTTTTTTAAGAATCTTTTTCCGTGAATCTACGAGGGAGACAAATATTTGTGTTCTGCGGGTTGGAAGCGGCCAGTTGGTGGAGACAGGTGACGGCGAGCCGAATTCCTGGCCAGAAAATAAACCGTCCGGCACGCCGATCATTCCACCCGGGGGGCTAAATTTAAGACCATGTCACCCCGTCACGGGACCGCGTCACTCAGTACAATCCGGGACGGATCCGCACTTCTCAGGAAAAGGAACATCTGACCCCGGGATAGCGACCGCCATGCTGCGCCATTCTGGAGACTTTCAGCGCCGTCACACTTTGAATGACAATTCCGCGGTCATGTGACACTCTACACAAATGAGATTTTTTTTTTTTGTTCGGAGACGGAGCTTTCTTTGGGTGGGATTTAACCACCTCCCGCCCGCCGCATTGTCAAATGACAGGCGGCGGCTCTGGTTCTGAGGCGATGTCATATGACGCGGCGATCGGTAGTATGCTCTGTCCCTGGAACACGGCACATCAACAATCTCGGTAAAGAGCCGATGATGTAGGCTCTTTGCCCATGTGATCAGCTGTGTCCAATCACATGTAAACAAGGAACTGACGGCTATCGGCATTCCTCTCCTCACACTGACAGAGTGTGAGGAGAGAAGAGCTGATCAGCGGCATTTCCTCCACAGGGGAGATCTACAGATAATCAGGGCATTGATCATCAGTGCTGCATAATATTGCCTCCTCATCCGTGCCGTCTTCTCGTGCCCATTAGTGCAGCCTCTCAGTGCCATCTCATCAGTGCTGTCTTATCAGTGCCCGTTAGTGCAGCCCCATCAGTGCCCGTTAGTGCAGCCCCATCAGTGCCCGTTAGTGCAGCCCCATCAGTGCCCGTTAGTGCAGCCCCATCAGTGCCCGTTAGGACCCTTTCACACCTGAGGCGTATTTCAGGCGTTTTTGCGCTAAAAATAGAGCATAAATAACGCCTGAAATACTCCTGCCCCAGCATTCTCAATGTGAAAGCCAGAGGGGCTTTTACACTGAGGCGGTGCGCTGGCAGGAGACAAAAAAATCTCCTGCAAGCCGCATCTTTGGAGCGGTGAAGGAGCGGTGTGTATACCGCTCCTTAACCGCTCCTTGCCATTGAAATTAATGGTACACTGCGGTAATACCGCGGCTATAGCCGCGGTTTGCGGGCGGTATTAACCCTTTTTCGGCCGCTAGCAGGGGTTAAAACCGCACCGCTAGCGGCCGCATATCGCGGTAAACACGACGGTATAGTGTGCTGAAAATCACGCTGCTATACCGTCACCGCATATACCCACCCCAGTGTGAAAGGGGCCTTAGTGCAGCCTCACCTGTGCCTGTGAGTGCAGCCTCACCTGTGCCAGTGAGTGCAGCCTCACCTGTGCCAGTGAGTGCAGCCTCACCTGTGCCAGTGAGTGCAGCCTCACCTGTGCCAGTGAGTGCAGCCTCACCTGTGCCCGTGAGTGCAGCCTCACCTGTGCCCGTGAGTGCAGCCTCACCTGTGCCCGTGAGTGCAGCCTCATCAACACACATCAACAAAGGCGAAAAATTAGTTATTTACAAAATTTTATAACCGAAACTAAAACTATTTTTATATATATTTATTTTTTCACAATTTCTGTCATTTTTCTAAAAAAAAAACAACAAAAAACCCCGGTGATGATCAAATGCCACCAAAAGAAAGCTTTATTTGTGTGAAAATATTATAAAGACATCATAAGAGTACAATGTCACATGACTGCGCAATTGTCATTCAAAGTGTGACAGCGCTGAAAATTGTCCTGGGTAGGAAGGGGGGTAAAAGTGCCTGGTATTGAAGGGGGTTAATCACCATCGGGTTATTTTGTCCACTTTCAATCCAGGCCTCTTCTGGCACTTTTTGTTTACATGTAGCGATCACACAAACCAATCGATATCCGCTTATTGGGATTATATTTTTTTTTCAAAGACATGTAGCAGAATACATAAAGAAGAAGCTTCGATTTTATTTGATATGTTTTTATAGCAGAAAGTAAAAAATCATTTTTATTTATTTTTTTTCTAATTTTTTTTTTTTTTTCTTATGTAGCGCAAAAAAAAAAAAAAAAAAAACCAACGGTGATCAAATACCACCAAAAGAAATCTCTTATTTGTGTTTAAAAAATTCTATAATATTTCATTTGGGTACAATGTCGCATGACCGCGCAATTGTCCGATAAAGTAACGCAGTGCTGAATAGCAAGACATGGCCTGGTCATGAAGGGGGGTAAACACTTCTGAAGCTGAAGCGGTTAATAAACGCGTGTTTTTTTGTTTAATAAATGTTGGTGAATTTATTACAGCTGCGCTGTCCCTTTAATGGCGGTGATGTTGAACAGGTTCAGAGGTCTCCCGGACTATTTTTGAACCCGGACATTCTTTCTGCTCTTTATTTTGGGTAATTCCCGGGGACAAGGTGACCGACCGTCAGCTGTGACATTCCTGAGGATTCCCGGCTTTCCATAAAAATGGAAATCAGACCGCTGATAATGGAGGAGAATAATGAGCGCTCCCAGTTGTCATCGGCTATATTGGGGACTTGTCCTGAATTAGACCCTCGCAGGACCACCAAGAATGTCCCCCCGACACCCATCATTATTGTTATAGAACCTTCACCCAATAATGCCACCTACTGGCACCAGGCTCCTCCCCTCTCCCACTATTAGATTTAACCCCTTCAATACCGGGGGGGACACTTTCACCCCCTTCCTGCCCAGGCCAATGCTCAGCTTTTAGCGCTGTCACATTTTGAATGACAATTACTCAGTCATGTAACACACGGTACCCATAGGACATTTTTATCTTTTTTTTTTTTTTTTTTTTTTTTTTTTTACACAAATGGAGCGTTCTTTTGGTGGTATTTATTCACCACTGGGGGAGGGGGTTAAAAAACATTTTTTATAGTTTGTTATAGAATTTTGCAAACATGTGATTTCTTTTTCTCCTTCACTGATGGGCACAGGTAGGTGGCACTGATGGGGTGATGGGGGACAGGGGGGGACGACACTGATGGGGGGGGGACAATGATGAGGCAGCACTGATGGGTGGGACACAGATAGGCAGCACTGATAAGGGGGGGTGACACTGATAGGCGGCACTTGTGGGGGGGGGGACACACTGATGGGGGACACACTGATGAGGTGGCAATGATAGGTGACACTGATGAGGTGGCACTGATGGGGGGGGGGGGACTGATAGGGAATACTGATGAGGGTTCACTAATAGGGGACACATGAGGTGGCACTGATGGGGGTAATACTGATAGGCGGCAATGATGAGGCGGCACTAATGGGGGACAATGATGAGGTGGCACTGATGGGGGGGGGGGGGACACTGATGAGGCGGCCCTGATGGGAGTGACACTGATGGGGGACAATGATGAGGCGACACTGATGGGGGGGGGACACACTGATGGGGGACACTGATGAGGTGGCAATGATAGGGGATACTGATGAGGTGGCACTGATGGGGGGGGGGGCGCAACTGATAGGTGACACTGATGAGGGTTCACTAATAGGGGACACATGAGGTGGCACTGATGGGGGACACTGAGGCGGCACTGGTAGGCGGGTCTGAAGAGGAGGCACTGATGGGCACTGGTAGGTGACACTGATGGGCACTGGTAGGTGACACTGATGGACACTGGCAGGTGACACTGATGGGCACTGCACTGAAAATCTGTGTACATGTCACTTTTAGAGAAGCTGGTTATCGGCTCTCTTCTCCTCTCTTCCAGATGTCAGCGTGAGGAAAAGAGTCCCAATAACATTCTTCTGTTTAGATCCGTGATCAGCTGTGATTGGACACAGATGATCACTTGGTAAAGATTGGCTCTTTACCTCAATCTGTGATCACAGAGCTCGCCGCCTGCGCCCCCCAAAGTGGGCGCGATCATGGCACGCCGTCACATGACGGTGTCCCAGAACTAGCCGGCCATGCTGTAGACGTCATTTGCACCACTAACATGGTCGGCAGTATTTTTTTTTTTTTTTACCATTTGTGACACTTTTTGTTCAGCGCAGCACTTCCCGCTTTCTCGCCTAGGCGTGGTGACGTTGCCGATGTGCCACATGTACATACACCGGGTTTCCCATGTGAACTACTTGAGTGCATGCGCCATATTTCTAAAAATGGTGGCGCCGGAGGGGAGGGGCCAAATTATGGGGTACGGCTCTCTGGCCGCTTTCCAAACGCTAAGGGCCCATTCACACCAGGGACTGAATGTAAATCGCCCAAGAATGCTCTGCGATTCACATGCAGTTCTGACTTCATTTTGAATGGGCTGAAATCGCACCGCACTGTAACAAAAGCAGTGTAGGCACTATTTTTTTTTATTTTTTTAATACACGGCAACCGGATCGCATGCTACTTTTGGCGGTGCGGTGTATTTGCGACCTGTGTTTAGGGGTGTCGTTAACTTTGAAGTAACCCCTGCAGCAGATCGCAAAGGCGTTGTGATCGGAATGCGGCATGGGAACGCGTCTCTCCCGCGCTGCATTCATGTGTGAGAATGGGCCCCAAGGCTAGAATCGCGTATGTGCACGCCAGGAATGCACGCATCATTGCGTGCGTGCGCTGCTCTTTAGCATACTCGCAGGGTGTCATTAATTCTGAATGGCACCCCAACACGTCAGTTCCTGCGTGCATTTTTGCGCACGCAAAACTGCATTGACGTGCAGGGGTGCCATCAATACTTAATGGCGCCCCCCCCCCACGCGTCCGTACCCACGTGCATTTTTGCGCACACAAATCTGCATGGGGCCCGAGCATTATGCAGTTCCGTGCAGCACGTTTTTTAAAAAGGGTCGGGGGACTTATTTTTTTCCCCGCGCTTCTCCCACATACAGCAGCCTGTTCAACTGAATGGACTGCTGTACTTGCAACATGCACGCGTGCGCACGCAAATGCGCATGCACAATTGTGAACCTGGGCTAAGGCTCCATCCACGAAACAAACAAACAAACAAAAGATTTACCAGCTAACCTGGGGTGGGGAGGTTGGGGTGCTTGCCCCCTTTTTTTTTTTTTTTGTAAAGCTCCCTCCACACCTATGCGGGTGTAACGGTGCGCATGTGTTTTTGCACACTTTTTAATGCATGGAGTTTAGGGCAACCCATTAATTTATTAATGAGATAACCTCACATCATTTCATGACCCCCTTTTTTTTTTTTTTATTTTTTTTTTTTTTTTTAAATCGCGCCACACTAAAATGCATGGTACTTTGGCGCGCTCATTGGCAAGGGGGATTCAGGTGCCATTGAGACTTCATGGCATCACCGCATGCCGGCAAAAGGGCGTTGCAGAAATGTGCATTATTTTGCGCACATGAATGTAAACCTAGCCTGAGACCCCACTTTATGTTGTCACCTGCATAAGAAGAACTTGCCCCATGCAATGGACCTCACTTTGAGAAATCAGTACAAAAGGGTTTATTTTAATGCCGAAGGCAATTTATTGCCAAGCAGATAAAAAAAAAAAAAAAAAAAAACTAAAATCGAATAAAACACTAAAATAAAAATCTTATCATTGCTCCCTTTTGGTCTGTTATAAAAGTGAAACAAATCTGTTGATCCTGCCAGAAATCTAATAAGCTAATAACTTCCAGTGCTGCACTTTTTATCAGTTTGAGGACTACAGAACCCCATGTTATGAAGGGGAGTTGAAAGGGAGGTGTTCTGTTGTTCTAACACACTTCCTGTCCTAGGGCGACAACGTTGTGCTCCTCCCATGTGCGTTGTCACCCTAGGACAGGAAATGTGTTACTGGCAGGATCACCAGGTAAAAAATAGAAGGGCCAAAAAAAACTGAAAAAAGAAAACGAATGCAGCCGCCACGTGTAAGGCCTGGTATGTGACAATAGATTACTTTTTTTTTTTTTTGTTCTTAGGTTTACAACATCCCTTGTAATAGGGGGAAAAAAAGCATGACAGGTCCTCTTTAATGTGAGATCTGGGGGGTCAAAAAGACATCAGATCTCATATATACAAATTAAAGTGGATGTAAACCCGATTCATGGAATTCGATCTGGGCACATATATCTGCAGTGTTTTATTATCTCTCTCCAAAGCCCTAAGTCCCGTGGCTTTCCCCTGCTCCGTTCTTCTGTTATTAGCATGATAACTTCTGACAAGTTCTCTGACACATGTGATAAAACCAGCCTGAAATTTGTGTCAGGGCGGGTGCTATAAATAGATTAGCAGACAGCTGGTCAATTCACAGCACAGCTCTGCAAGTGTCTGCCTATGAGGAGAGGGGGTGTGTGCCTTTCCTCCAATTGGCTGTCTCTCTCTGTTGTGTGCCTTTCCTCCAATCGGCTGTCTCTCAGTGTATGACCAGACTCCCCTCCCACTGCTGGAACAGGAAGAGAAAATTTTAACAGGACGTGCCCTTTCTAAACGGTATATAAATGTGAAGACAGCAGATATACATGTATAACTTATGTAGGGAGATTTTGTTTCATCTCTGTGTATTATCTGAGGCCAGTCCCTGCACTGGGTGTATGAAGGGTTTACATCCACTTTAAAGTGAAGTTCCACCCCAAAAATGGAATTCCGCTTTAAGTGATGGTGACCCCCTGACATGCCACATTTGGCAGGTCATTTTTTTTTGGGGGGGGCCCTCTTTTTAGGGGGTTCCAGCTCCCACTTCCTCCCAGGGCACCGTGGCGCCGGAAGGAAGTTCACCTCTCCCCCCCCCCCCCCTCGGCAATCATCTGGGACACGTCACAGGTCCCAGATTAGGGGTGCACCGAATGGTTTTTTGTTTTTTTTGGTGCCGGTACCGATACCGAAAATGAAAAATACACTAGGCCGAAAACCGAAACCGATACCGAAAATTACTGTTTTTAAAAAATATTTTTATACAGGAGATGGTCAGAGACTGCAGACCTAGTACAGGCGATGGTCAGAGACTGCCGTTCCTATGGACATTGGTAGATAATGGCCGATCGGCCCTGTCACCTGACCCAGCGATCACCCCCCTCCATTAGTATAGATCCCCCCCCCCAAGACAAACCAATCCCCCTCCATTAGTACAGACCCCCCCCCCTCCATTAGTACAGACCCCCCAGGAAAAAACAATCCTCCTCCATTAGTACAGACCCCCCCTCCATTAGTACAGACCCCCCAGGAAAAAACAATCCTCCTCCATTAGTACAGACCCCCCAGGACAACCCCCCCCCCGGCCTCCTCCATTAGTAGAGACCCCCCCCCCTCCATTACGGTACATAAAAACAGATGGGAGTACAGATCACAGCAGGCAGGAGTTAAGACGGAGAGAGGGAGGGGGAGGAGGAGGAGAACACATGTCAGGCACGGGCCGCCCCTTCAGCGACATCACTGTGCGGCTAGTCTCTCTCCACATAGAGACAGCCGCTTCGCTCTCCTCCTCTGACAGGAGGAGGGAGGGGGGACGGGCTTGGGAAACGCAGCGGCGGGGAGAGCCGCCTCTCGACACGGACAAGGAGAGGAGGAGGAGGAGGAGGAGGATGGAGGGGAGCACTCTGGCGCTTCAGCGCCCCCACCTCTGTGGCGCTCCCGGGTGAACTGCACCCGCCTAGGATCGGACCTGACGACACCCCCGTAATGGGCGGCACCAGGGGCCCCACCCATTTTCGGCGCCACTATCGGCGTGATTTCTCTTTCGGCAAATTGCCGAAAAGGCAATTTTCAGCCGATTATGTTTCGGCGGCCGAAATTTCGGTGCATCTCTATCCCAGATGATTGCCCGGCCAATCGCGGCTCGTGCAGTGCGTACCCAGCTGTGAAGACACAGCCAGGCGCCCACAGTCACGATGACGGCGCCGCAGAGAGGAGCGGGGCTTCGTACGCAGGTGGGTGTCCGATTAATAAAAGTCAGCAGCTGCAGTATTTGTAGCTGCTGACTTTTATATTGGTGGAACTCCGCTTTAAATGCAATAAAAAAAGAAAAAATTTCCCCTTTAACCACTTACTCTTCAAGAGTGGGCGGTCCTCTTTTAGATAAAAGTGGTCTCTGCGGCGGGAGAGGGCCCCCCCTCCTCCTCCTGCAGCTCTGGTGCCCTCCACCGCTTACCGGAGCCGTCGGCAGCGGTGGAGGCAATCGCATCCTCTTGCCAGCTGGGTATGGAGACCAGTGAGGGGGAAGATGGCCCCTCTCCAGATCACTGCAGGGCGGAGGCGACGGAAGAAGACCCCTGGAGCTGTGTAATAAATTACTTTAAATACCTGTGTAATGTTTTTTTTTATTGACATGGTATGGTTCAGGAGGGAGGGGGGGCCGCTCTCGCCCCCCCCTCTTTTCCTGCGGCCTGCCAGGTTGCGTGCTCGGATAAGGGTCTGGTTTGGATTTTGGGGGGACCCAACGCTGTTTTTTCGGCTTGGGGGGTCCCCTTAAAATCCATACCAGACCGAAGGGCCTGGTATGCTCCTGGAGGGGGAACCCATGCCGGTTTTTTTATTTAAAATTTGGTGTGGAGTTCCCCCTGAAGATTCATACCAAACACAGTGCCTGGGATTGGCGGGGATCCAAGTCGGATCCCCGTTCATTGAAAGTCGGACGTATATCGGCTTCATGTCGCTGGGCAAAGTCGGATCCAAAGTAGGACGGCTGTCGTGACGCACAAGTGTGAACCCGGCCTAAAGGGCCATTTTTTTTTTTTTTTTTTTAGTGTAAATCTGAGATGTGAGGTCTTTATGACCCAGAATCTCATATTTAAGAGGACCTGTCATGCTTTTTTTTCTATTACAAGGGATGTTTACATTCCTTCTAATAGGAATAAAAGTGACCCAAATTTTTTTTTTTTTTTAAAACTGTGTAAAAATAAATAAAATAAAGTAAAATAAATAAGAAAAAAATAAATAACATTTTTAAAGCACCCCGTTCCGACGAGCTCGCGCGCAGAAGCAAATGCATACATGAGCAGCGCCCGCATATGAAAACAGCGGTCAAACCACACACGGGAGCTATCGCCGCGATCGTTTGGAGCGAGAGTAATAATTCTAGCCCTAGACCTCCTCTGTAACTCAAAACATGCAACCTGTAGAATTTTTTTTTTTTTAAACGTCACCTATGGAGATTTTTAAGGGTAAAAGTGTGTCGCCATTCCACGAGCGGCCGCAATTTTGAAGCGTGACATGTTGGGTATCAATTTACTCGGCGTAACATTATCTTTCACAATATAAAAAAAAATTGGGCTAACTTTACTGTTGTCTTATTTATTTTTATTTAAAAAAATGATTTTTTTGCAAAAAAAAGTGCGCTTGTAAGACCGCTGCGCAAATATGGTGTGACAAAAGTATTGCATTTTATTCTCTAGGGTGTTAGGAAAAAAAAATAAATTATATATATATATATATATATATATATATATATATATATATATAATGCGTAGCGGGGTTTCTTTAAGACTCATGGACTACCTTTCCCAGAACCCCCCTTGGCACCCAGGATGTTTTGCTTTCACCCCAGAGACTCATTTGAGGGGTTATATAAGGAGGAGGCAAAGCTGGGCTCGGCCTCTTTGGGACATGAGACTTCAGTGACTGATCCTCCTGTGCAGATGTGCTGGTGTATAAGGCCTGAAGCCTGAGGCCTTGTGCAGCTACCAAAGAGCCTTCCACCCCACTGCGAGGCTGGGTGGCATCTGACTTCGCTTATATATATAGAGTGCCCCCTATAGCAAGGTAAAAAAAAAAAAACTTCTGCCTTTTTTAGAACCACTCACTTCCTGCCCAGGACTACATGTCCCATGGGGGAGCGATTGCGCCTCACAAGTTCTCAGGCACTTACTGGCATGTATGGATGGTGTACTGAGCTGTACTGTATTTCCTGATATGTGAGAACAAATAATGCATTTTGTATGCAGGCCAACTAAGATGGCCGATTAATCGATTAGGAAAATAATTTACAACTATTTTCCCAATTGATTCGTTGTTTCAGCCCTACCCCATACGTTTTAATTTTCTTTCCACATCTTCCAAAAACTTGTGGGGAAAAAAAAAGACTCATCATGCATCATAGAATATACGTTGGGGCGTTTGCTTTCCAAAATAGGGTCATTTTGTGAACAATTTTATTGTCCTGGTGCTCCAGGGTCTTCAAACGTGCGATAGGTCGTTAGGAAAGTATGTCTGCAATTTATGTCCCTGCATGGTGGACCCTCTCAATACGGCGGCCGGGCTGTGCAAAAGTCTCACACATTTGGTATCACCATACTCAGGAGTAGCAGAATGTATTTTTGGGTGTAATTGGAAGTATGCATATGCTGTGCGAGAAATAACTTGGTAAAAAAAAAAATCACCACGCCTCTTAGGGGAGGTGCCAGGTGTATAGACCCCACCCCCTGTGTATAGACCCCACCCCCTGTGTTCACACTCTGCACAGGTCTCTCTGCCAGTCCTGTGACAGGTCTCCCCCCATCCCCCCCCCACAACAACGAGGCTCCAGGGCCCAGTCACAAGGGTAGTTCCGCTCCTGCCCCCCAACATGTCTCCAGGTCCAGCGCAGAAGCGGAAACACTTGCCGGTGTTCTGCCGAGCTGGTTCCGCCTATCGGTATGATTCCGAGTTCGACTGCGCAGGCGCAATCCGAGGGGACGGAATTCTCCGAGCGTGAAAAGCTGTTCGGCAGCTGTAGACGCGCTCGCTCCCGATGCTAGGGGAACCAGCTTGACAAGAAAGCGGCAGGGGCGGAGACTGGGACACGCCGCTCTATAGGGCAGCATTAAACAAGTTGATGGCCGGGTGCCACGCCGCTCTGTACACATTTAAAAAAAAAATACAGAGCGGCGTGTCACCCGGCCATCAACTTGTTTAATGGCGCCCTATAGAGCGGCATATCCCAGTCTCCGCCCCCGCCGCTTTCTGCGCGGCGTGTATCCTCGGGAGCGAGCGTGTCTACAGCTGACGAACAGCTGTAGATGTTCGTAGATTTCCGAGTGCGCATGCGCAGACGCGCTCGGAACCATATCGATAGGGGAACTAGGTCAATAAGACACCAGCGCAGAATCGGAAACAATTTGCCGGCTCCGCACACGCCGCCATGCTGAACTTTAGAAGAGAACAAAAAACGCGCCACACACACTGCCCGCCCCCCATAATATACCGAGTGGGGCGGGGATAGGGGGCGTGTCTCCGAGACAAGGGGGCGTGGCTTCGGAATGGAGCTCCACGTTTGACAGGAAGCGAAGCTCCAGCTGCAGCCATTGGTTGTTTGTTTCAATAAAGTTTAATACAAAAAAAAAAAAAAGTGGTGGAGTGGAGGACACATGCTTCCTGTCAAACGTGGAGCTCCACTCCGCAGCCAGAAGCCTTGGTTCACATTGCGCATGTGCGAACCTGTCAGACGAGGCAGACGAAGCTGTGTAGCCGCCTACACGGGCTGCACCTCATAGTTGGCATCACAGAGAGCTGTTTGTAATGGTGAGGGCACAGCAACCCATAAGAGGAATGATAGAAACGGACACATTGTACCCCAGCTTGGCAGAGTATAACGTGTGTTCACTTTATGGGAAGAGGACATCTTGCTACACCCATCGGAGTTTTGCATTTTACACTTTTTCTTAACAGTAAACTGAGTTGATATTAGACATGGGAGCCGTCGAAAAATTTGTTTCGTTCCGTTCCGTATTTAAAAAAAAATTGTAATTCGTGTACGGAATTCAATTCGGATTCGTACGAAATACGAATTCCGTACGACACGTATAACAAACGATTTGACCAGAACGAACGAATGATTCGACCGGAAATGTACTTCCCCCACCCAATTCCAGCAGCAATCTTTTCTCTCTATAATGTGGAATCTTTTCTCTCTATAATGTCGAATCTTTTCTCTCTATAATGTGGAATCTTTTCTCTCTATAATGTCGAATCTTTTCTTTCTATGATGTCGAATCTTTTCTCTCTATAATGTAGAATCTTTTCTCTCTATAATGTGGAATCTTTTCTCTCTATAATGTCGGATCTTTTCTCTCTATAATGTTGGATCTTTTCTCTCTATAATGTTGGATCTTTTCTCTCTATAATGTTGGATCTTTTCTCTCTATAATGTGAATCTTTTCTTTCTATAATGTCGGATCTTTTCTCTCTATAATGTCGGATCTTTTCTCTCTATAATGTTGGATCTTTTCTCTCTATAATGTGAATCTTTTCTTTCTATAATGTCGGATCTTTTCTCTCTATAATGTCGGATCTTTTCTCTCTATAATGTCGAATCTTTTCTCTCTATAATGTCGAATCTTTTCTCTCTATAATGTGGAATCTTTTCTCTCTATAATGTCAAATCTTTTCTCTCTATAATGTTGAATCTTTTCTCTCTATAATGTAGAATCTTTTCTCTCTATAATGTGGAATCTTTTCTCTCTATAATGTCGAATCTTTTCTCTCTATAATGTCGAATCTTTTCTCTCTATAATGTTGAATCTTTTCTCTCTATAATGTCGAATCTTTTCTCTCTATAATGTCGAATCTTTTCTCTCTATAATGTGGAATCTTTTCTCTCTATAATGTCGAATCTTTTCTCTCTATAATGTCGAATCTTTTCTCTCTATAATGTGGAATCTTTTCTCTCTATGATGTCAAATCTTTTCTCTCTATGATGTCGAATCTTTTCTTTCTATAATGTCAAATCTTTTCTCTCTCTATAATGTGAATCTTTTCTCTCTATAATGTCGAATCTTTTCTCTCTATGTAGAATAATCTTGGACTAATAGAGTTAAGGTTAGTCAAATTCGACCAAAAAATATTTAATTATCGCTTTGTCGAATTTTCATGTCTTATTTGGTAGTTTGGATTCGGATAATTTGGATACGAAATTTCGTACAAATTTTTCGAACTTTCGTATTTCGTACAGAATTCGTATTCGAAAAAATTCGTAATTCGGATTCGTACAAATGTACGAATTTCGAAAAATTCGTACGAATTTTCGATTCGTACGAAACTAATCGCACATGTCTAGTTGATATAGTGAAATAAAGTGCTTACAACTCGGTGTAGATGTTTACATGTTGAATTTAAAAGCACCTCAGATCTCAATGTGGTTAAACAAAGTCAGCAGAATTGGGATAATGGAAAGTCTGTTACCGTTGACTTTAGAAGGTAAGGAAGAAATTAGGAAAATATGGGCCCCATGGAAAGCGTTCATAGATACGGAAGAGGGGAAAAAGCTAATAGGGCCGGAATGAGAAATAAGGAGAAAGGATCAAACAGGAGGGAAAAAGAAAGAGATGGGGACAGAGAGTGGGGACCCCACACGGAACGGGACGGAAACCAGGGGAGGAGATTGCGAAAACTTTCTTTTGCCTTATGATTTTTTTTGTTTTTTCACCTCCCTGGGATTGGGGGGGGAAGGGGTAGAGGAGAATTGCAATGGTTGTATTGGTATGAAAATGTAAAATTTAGCAGGAGTACAGACGTAAAGGCAGAAAGAAAAACTTTGGAAATAAAAAGTTAGGTAGGGACCTCCCAGGTATTAGAAACTGGAGGAGACGAGAGAGATAGAAAAAACCGGGTGTACATCAATATGTTATAGTATTTTTTTATAGCCTCTCCTCACTGTTTTGACTCTCTCAGGTACTTGAGATGTGTACTTCAGAAGGAATGAAATATATATATCTGGTCTGTGAAACTATCCCACATGTGTGCCTTTCTGTACACCTTAACTTGAAATAGAAATAAAGATATTATAAAAAAAAAAAAGAATTTAAAAGCAGCGAACTTCTGTCTGATTAGCAAGCCTGTGGGATTAGAAGGCTCGCCGCTGCTTTTAAAATTCAACATGTAAACAGTCAGACGGAGTTTTAAGTCCTGTATTTCACTATATCAACTCAGTCTACTGTTCAAAAAAAGTGTAAAATGCAAAACTCCGGTGGGTGTAACAAGATGTCCGCTTATCCCCTTCTCAGTGTATCTTTACTATGGTAGAGTGTGAGGTGTATCAAGATGGCAGCGACGAAACGTCACTTCCGTTACCAAGTCTGACGGATCGCCATATCTGACGGAACACCGGACACGTTATTCAGAATCGTGGCTCATAGCTGGAGAGAGGATTAGGTGTTCTCCTCCCTCCAGCCTGCAGGTGGCAATAGAGAGCGGCCCTGACTGAAAAGTCTCAGCAGCACTGCCGAGGAAGGAAAGCGGACTGTGTGTGGAGCCTGGAGAGAGAAATGAGAAACTTTCTTTGTGAGTGATGACACAGGAAAGGGGGGTTCTGGTGTCACATCTCATGTAAGGGGGGCTCTGGTGTCACATCTCATGTAAGGGGGGGGCTCTGGTGTCACATTTCATGTAAGGGGGGGGGGCTCTGGTGTCACATCTGATGTAAGGGGGGGCTCTGGTGTCACATCTGATGTAAGGGGGGCTCTGGTGTCACATCTAATGTAAGGGGGGCTCTGGTGTCACATCTCATGTAAGGGGGGGCTCTGGTGTCACATCTAATGTAAGGGGGGCTCTGGTGTCACATCTGATGTAAGGGGGGGAGCTCTGGTGTCACATCTCATGTAAGGGGGGCTCTGGTGTCACATCTCATGTAAGGGAGGGGCTCTGGTGTCACATCTAATGTAAGGGGGGGCTCTGGTGTCACATCTCATGTAAGGGGGCTCTGGTGTCACATCTAATGTAAGGGGGGCTCTGGTGTCACATCTCATGTAAGGGGGGGCTCTGGTGTCACATCTAATGTAAGGGGGGTTCTGGTGTCACATCTGATGTAAGGGGGGGCTCTGGTGTCACATCTCATGTAAGGGGGGCTCTGGTGTCACATCTCATGTAAGGGAGGGGCTCTGGTGTCACATCTAATGTAAGGGGGGGCTCTGGTGTCACATCTCATGTAAGGGGGCTCTGGTGTCACATCTCATGTAAGGGGGGCTCTGGTGTCACATCTCATGTAAGGGGGGCTCTGGTGTCACATCTCATGTAAGGGGGGCTCTGGTGTCACATCTCATGTAAGGGGGGCTCTGGTGTCACATCTGATGTAAGGGGGGGGGCTCTGGTCTTACATCTAATGTAAGGGGGGGCTCTGGTGTCACATTTCATGTAAGGGGGGCTCTGGTGTCACATCTCATGTAAGGGGGGGCTCTGGTGTCACAT
The DNA here is from genome assembly GCA_029206835.1 of Rana muscosa. Classification (NCBI taxonomy): domain Eukaryota; kingdom Metazoa; phylum Chordata; class Amphibia; order Anura; family Ranidae; genus Rana; species Rana muscosa. Next base: position 4,709,816 of record CM055128.1, read on the forward strand.
CTGATGTAAGGGGGGGCTCTGGTGTCACATCTGATGTAAGGGGGGGCTCTGGTGTCACATCTGATGTAGGGGGGGGCTCTGGTGTCACATTTCATGTAAGGGGGGCTCTGGTGTCACATCTGATGTAAGGGGGGGCTCTGGTGTCACATCTAATGTAAGGGGGGGCTCTGGTGTCACATTTCATGTAAGGGGGCTCTGGTGTCATCACATTCCATGTAAGGAGGGGGCTCTGGTGCCACATTTCATGTAAGGGGGGGCTCTGGTGTCACATTTCATGTAAGGGGGGGCTCTGGTGTCACATTTCATGTAAGGGGGGGGCTCTGGTGTCACATTTCATGTAGGGGGGGCTCTGGTGTCACATTTCATGTAAGGGGGGGCTCTGGTGTCACATTTCATGTAAGGGGGGCTCTGGTGTCACATTTCATGTAAGGGGGGCTCTGGTGTCACATTTCATGTAGGGGGGGCTCTGGTGTCACATTTCATGTAAGGGGGGGGCTCTGGTGTCACATCTCATGTAAGGGGGGGGGCTCTGGTGTCACATCTCATGTAAGGGGGGGGGCTCTGGTGTCACATCTCATGTAAGGGGGGGGGCTCTGGTGTCACATCTCATGTAAGGGGGGGCTCTGGTGTCTCATTTCATGTAAGGGGGGGCTCTGGTGTCACATTTCATGTAAGGGGGGCTTTGGTGTCACATTTCGTTTTCAGCCAAAGAAGCTGCCATCTTGGCCTCTATTTAATTTACAACTGCCATGATGCTGCACATGTGATCAGTTATCACACCAGCCATTGGATGGTTTGAGAGTTTGGTTGAGAGTGCAACCAATGGGAGTGTTACATTTCCAGGAAACGTTTTAATCTATACCAGCCAGGCTGAGTGTTCCTGCCCAGTGCCCATCCAGCCGGTGCCATTCCCTGTCCCTACCCTACATCTAATAACCCTGAGTTGTATATACACTGATATCTGTACACAGAGGGGCACTCCATATACAGATATCAGTTTTATGTGTAGGAAAAAGCACTCAGTGAATAGATATTAAGGAACGGAGTGACCATTCGGGCCCCATAAGAGGCTCCTGTCCTAGACTTCCCTTCCTCTGTCTTTGTATGGAAAGGGTAAAGGTGAAGAGGAGCGGGGTGACAGGGGATGGGGGGTGACACGGGGTGGGGGTGGTGTGTACATGGAGGGCACAGGCTGTACAGCTGAGGACAGTGTACACGTTCGCGGTGCACAGGTGAGGGGGTCCCATGATGAAGAGGGAACCCGCCCACTGTCCTATGCTGTATCCGGGGGCAACTCCACTCCTATCCCTTCCTCTCCAGTCTGGACCCAATCACAGTGTCAGTCCGGTCTGGGCTCCGCCTCCCCTGCCTGTCTTTTTTTTTTTTGTTTCTCTGCCTGACTCTGGACTACGTGTCACGGGAAAGTCTCTGCTGTGCTTGAGCTGGGGACAGTCCTTGGGGCCACACAGCACCGCTCACTACTGACAACTGAGCGCTCTTCAGCAAGTACCCCGCCACAGTGAGTACCCACCCCCCTCTCTTTCACCCCCCCTCTTTCACCTCTCTCACCCCCCTCTTAGAAACATTCCCTGTCTGCTCACATTCACAGCACATTTTACAGCTATTCATACTCAGGAGGAGAGAAAGAACTTTCCTCCAACATTTCCATCCAAAGAAAAACATGCGCACCGCCTTGCCGCAGGTGTTCCCGCCTCCGCTCCCTCCCTGGGGTGACGTCTTCTATATTGCCTCCATTTATTCATATCCTCAACAATTTTATCTATTTACTACATCGAGGTGAGAGTGTTTGGGGTCCGTTGTGCTCCCCCCTCTTTTTATCCTTCTTCCAAACCCCCCCCCCCTTTTCTACCATCATAATAGATCCTCCCAAAAAATGCATCTGCTCCTGATGAGTGGTGTTATGACATTGAAACGCGTCAAAAATTTCTTACGATGCTACGTCACAGTAACTACATGCAATATCTGTATTTTATTATATTATAATGAATCATTCTTATCCATGTATAAATGTTACCGGTACAATTTGGGCCCACATACCCGAGGGTCCATTATTATGTGTATAATGTTGAAATAATTGTGAACTATCAATTGTTTTGATGATCTGAGTCGAGACCTTTTTTATTATATTACATTCTATATACCTTCTCTACCAATTTATATGTATGTATGCCCTTTGTAATCAAACAATTATTATGCTCATTGGTTCGTTTCATTCATATAAAATCCCACAATCTCTTTTCTTCTTATATACTCAACACTTAATGTATATAACACTTTCCCCCCTGGGGACTCAATACACTTAGAAGGTGAGGCAGATCTCTTGGAGATGGTGTTGGCCGGGAATCGAACCCGAGTCATCTGCTTAGAAAGCAGCTATGCTCACCACTGCACCACCAACGCAAATGTAGCATGTCTTTTATAGTGTGGGAGGAAACCGGAGAACCTGGAGGAAACCCACGCAAGCACAGGGAGAACATGCAAACTCCATGCAGATAGTGTCCTGGTCAGGATTTGAACCATGGACCCCAGTGCTGCAAGGCTCACCACTAAGCCTCTGTGCTGCCCATATAAGAGAGAGAGGGAAGGAAGGAGAGAGAGAGAGAGAGAGAGAGAAGGAAGGAAGGAGAAGGAGAGAGAGAAGGAAGGAGAGAGGGGGGGGGGAGGGAGAGAGGAGTAAAGAGAAGGAAGGAAAGTCAGGGAAGGAAGGAAGGAAGGAAGGAAAGAGAAGGAAGGAAGGAGGCAGATCTCTTGGAGATGGCGTTGGCCGGGAATCGAACCCGGGTCATCTGCTTAGAAAGCAGCTATGCTCACCACTGCACCACCAACGCAATGTAGCATGTTTTGTGGGAGGAAACCGGAGAACCCGGAGGAAACCCACGCAAGCACAGGGAGAACATGCAAACTCCATGCAGATAGTGTCCTGGTCAGGATTTGAACCAAAGACCTCGGTGCTGCAAGGCTCACCACTAAGCCTCTGTGTTGCCCATATAAGAGAGAGAGAGAGAGAGAGAGAGCGAGGAAGGAAGAGAGGAAGGAAGGAAAGAAAGGGAAGGAAGCTTAACACACAACTCCGGCAATGCCAAATACCGGAACTCCCACGCCTGCACGGGAGTGACATCATGTTGGCCCGGCCAATTAAATCGGGTGGAGATTGTTACCTGGAAGCCACCTGGCCAAAGCTGGCAGTGGCTCCAGGACACCAAAGCGCTGGAGCGCTATGAAAAGTATAGATCCGGTTACTGGAGTGGCAGCCGCCACCAGTGTAGGGACCTGTGTTGGTACAGCCGTACCTTGTCCCTGGGAGGGTTCCTCAGACTTTCTGTTGAGTCTTCTTCTAGGAACAGCCAATTGTCTTGTTTGTCCAACTACATTGATAGTTGGTGATTCAGAAGCTCCAAAAACGAAAATGGAGGGCTGATGGGAGGACCCAACACACGCCTCAAAAACATACCGGTCTCCAACCTCCCCTCATAGCTGGTCCAACACACGCCTCAAAAACGTCACAACATAATCAATTACTTAATGTTGATCGACAATGCATCGATCAAACATAATCGCCTGTAAAAAAAGTGACTGAGATGGTGGTAAACTGCCTCTTCTAGGCCCGGGGGAACTGAACAAAGTCCTCCAAAAGCTGCCCTATATCCAAGAGTTGCCAAGAGTGTAAATGTAGACATTAAGCTTTAAGGTTAATCAAAAATATCACATTCTAAAGGGAAAGGTAGAACAAGGGGGAGGGGGAGTATGGAAGAGGGAGAGAGGGAGAAAGGGGGGGAGGGAAATGGGGGTTTGGGAAAAGGAAGGGGTGTGGGGGTTCCCCCCAACCCTCACTCCCCTTCTAACGTCCAACCTTCCCCTTCCCCCTCCTCCTTTCCTCCCTCTCTTCCTCTTCCATGCTCCTCCTTGTTCTACCTTTCCCTTTAGAATGTGATATTTTTGATAAAGCTTAATGTCTACATTTACACTCTTGGCAACTTTTGGATATTGGACGTCATGTTTGCCCAGCCAATTAAATCTGGCAGAGATCAGTACCTGGAAGTCACATGGCCAAAAGTGCTATGAAAAGTAAAGATCCGGTTTATGACTCCTGGCGGTCCTCCTTGGTTGCCCTGCGCTCCTTCGCTAGCTGGAATAATTTCTCTAGGTGAAGACGGGTCTGATGATTACTATGATGAGTTTCAACATTGGGATCAGCCAGTGTTGCCCATTGTTGACCAATGATGGAATCCAATCGCTTATTGGTGCTACCAGTCACTGGTGCCAGAAGGAAACTCGGTACATTCAGGAAACCACCATTCTGTGAGATGTCGTCGCTGTGATCCCTAGAAGACGTGACGCTGGGAATGGGAAATTCAATCTCCATGACGCTCTCTGCACTTTTGCTTGTTGATGGAATGATGACATCACTAGTTGGGGTGATGTCACTCTTTCGTCTGAAGATATTCCTGTGCCCGACCACCATTTTTGATTTGAGCTTCTTTATACGCTGGCGTAGCCTAGAACTATAGGAAGCTCGAAGAGGTGCGACACTGGAAACGGAAACGTCGGACTCTTCCATAGCGCTGTCCACAGTTTTCCTACGACGTGCGACGCTGGGATGAACAGTTGATGTTCTCCATCGTGGGCTAAGGCCGGAATGTATTGCTGGGGGCCTGTATTCAGTTGGAAGGATCTCACTCCATGGCCTAGTGTTATTCCTGATAGGTGCGACGCTGGGAATAGGAAAGGCCGTCTTCTCCTTGGTGCTCGCTGCATTTTCACTTGTTGGTGAAATGGCGTCCTCACTTGTTGGTGAAATGGCGTCCTGACTTGTTGGTGAAATGGCGTCCTCACTTGTTGGTGAAATGGCGCCCTCACTTGTTGGTGAAATGGCGCCCTCACTTGTTGGTGAAATGGCGCCCTCAGTTGTTGGTGAAATGGCGCCCTCAGTTGTTGGTGAAATGGCGCCCTCAGTTGGTGAAATGGCGCCCTCACTTGTTGGTGAAATGGCGCCCTCACTTGTTGGTGAAATGGCGCCCTCACTTGTTGGTGAAATGGCGCCCTCACTTGTTGGTGAAATGGCGCCCTCACTTGTTGGTGAAATGGCGCCCTCACTTGTTGGTGAAATGGCGTCCTCACTTGTTGGTGAAATGGCGCCCTCACTTGTTGGTGAAATGGCGTCCTCACTTGTTGGTGAAATGGCGTTCTCACTTGTTGGTAAAATGGCGTCCTCACTTGTTGGTGAAATGGCGTCCTCAGTTGGTGAAATGGCGTCACTTGTTGGTGAAATGGCGCCCTCACTTGTTGGTGGGGTGATGTTGCTACTTGTTGGTCGGAGCAGTCGGTAGAATGGCTTGAAATCTATTAGGAGCAGTACCACCAGCATGGTGATAACCCCCAGAAAGCATTCTGACCGGTGCTCAGTAACAATTTCTATAAGTACGGATGGCACTGTGTTCTCTAATGACACGCACCCCTTGGACCAGACTGACCAGAGCCTGGCAATCACCCATTGGTACCAATCACCATCATTTCTATACAGGGGTAGGATTATGTTCTCAAAGACTGGCCCCCGTCTGTTCCAGATATCGACCAGTAGATAAATTAATCCAATCAGCTCCTGGAACTTCATAAAACGTCCTAATATTCTGGCCCAGTAGTTTTGGCGCAAGATGTATTTCAGAATCAGAAAACATATCAGGACTGCCAAACTAAACCACAATGGAGGACGGGTCAGGAATATAAACCAGCTGATGAGTTCTGAAAGGACATTTTCAATTCCTCTTACTGTTTCCTCCACTGGCTGCTCCGTCCTCTTCATGTTCTCCTCCTCCATGCGGGTCTCTGGGGACCCCCTGATGGTATTTCTGGGTACAGCCCATGGATACAGGATTCTGAAAATCATCGGAATCTCTGCTGGCTGCTCCGTCCTCTTCATGGGCTCCTCCTCCTCCTCCATGCGGGTCTCTGGGGACCCCCTGATGGTAGTTCTGGGCTCCTTCTCCTCCATGCGGGTCTCTGGGGACCCCCTGATGGTATTTCTGGGTACAGCCCATGGATACAGGATTCTAAAAATCATCGGAATCTCTGCTGGCTGTTGTGGTGTTTCTACAATCGCCTCCTCTGGGGGCCCTCTGGTGTAATTTGTGGGCCCCTCCTGATCCACGTGGACCTCTGGGGATTGTATGATGATATTTCTGTTTAGTTCCCAAGGAACCGACAGAACAAGAAAAACTGCGAAGATTATTCTGTTCCTCATTTTTTCTTGTAGAAAATAACTGACAGGAAATGCCAATTACTAGTAATAGAAGATTAGACAATTAATGCCAATCAATAAGTTGACTCTCAATTCCAATCACTGGTGATAATGTGACGAAATACAAATCAATCAGTCAGGAGCTCTGCAAGAGATGCTTCTGCTGTGAAGACCAAATGTCAACTGGCAGCTCCTCCCTCTGCACTGCTATTTATACCAGCTGCAGGTCATGTGACCTCTGACATCATCATCAGTTGTTTACTCTGCAGGTCATGTTACCACGGTGACATCATCCTGTCTGGGAATGTAAACAACCTCCAGCCCATCATTGGTCTCCCTTGCAGCTGCTGCAATCTGATCAATTTGTTTTATTATTAGATATTATTTCATGTAATTAAATTCATTATTGTTATTCATAGATAATCCTGTATTTTATATTAGTATAATATTAATAAAATGTAATTATTCTGTATGTTTGATTAAATACAGTGTGCAAAAAAATAAAAAGGTAATAAAGAAAAACAAACATTGAAAACATTTTTCCTTTTTTTTAATTATTACTATTAATATTGTCATTTAATATATGTATTTTTTCTTCTATAATTATTATGAATCAATCATTTTTTTTTATTTTTTTTTTAAATGAGGATTATTCATTTAATATAAAAATTGTATTTTTTGTTATTTTTATTAGGTAATCATAAGGTATAAATTAAAAATAAAAAGATCCTGATCATCTCCACATAGTAGTATGGTGTAACTATGGTTACAGTATGAAAAAAAAAAAATAGACTTTTTTTTACTTTTTCCTTTTTTCTTTTTGTTTACATCCTGTCACCAGTCAGTGTTCCTGATCACCGCCGCGCCAGTTATAGGATGACGCCGCACCAGTTATAGGATGACGCCGCACCAGTTATAGGATGACGCTGTACTGCACTGGTGACAGCATGTAAAAGATTATTTTTTTTTGCATACTGTAACCAGAGTAATACATTGTTACCATAGCAACACCGTACTACTCTGAGGAGGTGATCAGGATTTTTATTAAATTTTCAAAAAGAAACCGGCAACACCGCTTCCTAAGTACCTCGGCCTGTCTACTTTCTAAAGAGAGTCATTGGGGGGTATTTGTACTGTCCTGGCATTTGGGGGGGGAAATTATTATCTTATTGGCTGACGGCTTCATCCATAATTCTGGTTAACCACTTGCAAAGCACAACACACTATATTACCAAAAGTATTGGGACGCCTGTCTTTACACACACATCAACTTGCATTTAGATGTGCTCTGGTGTATTTTTATGCATTTAGAGGCGCTCTGGTTTTTTTTTCTGATGCGCTCTGGTGTACTTTTGATACATTTAGATGCTCTCTGGTGTATTATTTTTTTTTTATGCATTTAGATGCGCTCTGATGTATTTTTCATGCGTTTAGATGCGCTCTGGTCTATTATGTGTTTAGTTGCGCTCTGATGTATTTTCCATGCGTTAGATGTGCTCTGGTGTGTTTTTCATGTGTTTAGATGCGCTGTGGTGTATTTTTTTCATGTGTTTAGATGCTCTCTGGTTCATTTTAGATGCGTTTTAGATGCACTCTGGTGTATTTTTTTATTAGGGATGCACCGAATGGGTTTTTTGGTGCCGAAACCGATACTGAAAATAAAAATTTCAGGATCCCGAAACCGATACCGAAAGTGACCGTTTTTAAAAATTATTTTTATGCAGGAGATGGTCAGAGACTGGGGACGTGGTACAGGAGGTGGTCAGAAACTGGGGACGTGGTACAGGAGGTGGTCAGAGACTGGGGACGTGGTACATGAGGTGGTCAGAGACTGGGGACGTGGTACAGGAGGTGGTCAGAGACTGGGGACGTGGTACAGGAGGTGGTCAGAGACTGGGGACGTGGTACAGGAGGTGGTCAGAGACTGGGGACGTGGTACAGGAGGTGGTCAGAGACTGGGGACGTGGTACAGGAGGTGGTCAGAGACTGGGGACGTGGTACAGGAGATCAATGCAGCCTCTGTGCCACTCCATGCCGCCTCACCGTGCCCATCATTGCCGCCTCTCCATGCCCTCATTGCCGCCTTACTGTGCCCTCATTGCCGCCTCTTTCTGACAACGGGGGCACGTCAGGGAAGACCTTTTGAGAAAAGAAGACAAACAGCCAAAGCATTACAAGCACTTCAGACACGGGTATTCATTGAAGTATTTCTCACAGAGACAGAATGGTGATAAATATAAGCGATCACAAGATTCAATATTTTACATATTCTGACAGTCCCTCTGTCCAAATCCCTTAGTCCATTATTCCATCATATTTTCTCATTTAGATGTGATGTGTCACAGCGATCCCCTCCCTCCTCCTCCTTACTTGTTACACAGCGGGAGACTAAAGTCCCGCCCTCCTCCTAGATCAGCTCGTGTGATAGACGCAGTGTTCTGTCTGTCACATGAGCTGATCTAGGAGGAGGGCGGGACTTTAGTCACAGCGCGGCATGACATTTCACAGTGAGCTCCATGACAGCGGTCTCCCGCTGTGTAACAAGTGAGGAGGAGGGAGGGGATCGCTGTGTCAGAGGGTGGATCGTGGCAGGGAGGGAGTTTCCATCATCAGTGCGGCTAACGGAGATCGCAGCGAGGAGGGGTGGAGGAGGGAGCGGAGGAGACTCCCGCAATGGACGGCACCCGGGGCCCCGCCCCCTTTCGGTATCGGCCGATACCGAAAACACAATTTTCGGCCATTTAATTTTCGGCGGCCAAAATTTTCGGTGCACCTTCTATTTTTTATTTTTTTTTTGCATTTAGATGCGCTCTGGTGTATTTTTCATCTGTTTAGATGCGCTCTGGTGTATTTTTCATGTGTTTAGATGCGCTCTGGTGTATTTTTCATGTGTTTAGATGCGCTCTGGTGTATTTTTGATGCATTTAGATGCACTCTGGTGTATTTTTCATGTGTTTAGATGCGCTCTGGTGTATTTTTGATGCATTTAGATGCACTCTGGTGTATTTTTCATGTGTTTAGATGCACTCTGGTGTATTTTTCATGTGTTTAGATGCGCTCTGGTGTTTTGTTTTTTTTTTGATGCGTTTAGTTTAGGGGTGCACCGAATGGAAATTTTGGTGCCGATACCGAAAATGGAAAAAACACTAGGCCGAAAATAACAACAGTTTTTTTTTTAAATAATAAAAAAAAAAAAAAAAGGATTTAATATATAGAATTGTGTTATATTCGTTATTCATATTCGACTTAATAATAAATCATGAATTTTAATGAATAAAAAAATAGTACAATCCAGTAATGTAAAAAAAGTACTTTAATAAGAAGTAACCCACATAAATTGGACAGTGGACCAGTGCCTGCCAGTGGCAATCAGTGCTGTCAGTTTCAAACCAATGCCACCTGTCAGTTCCACCTGTTAGTTCCATACCAATGCCAACTGTCATTTCTATTCCAGTGTCACCTGTCAGTTCCATACCAGTGCCACCTGCCAGTGCCAATCAGTGCCACCTGCCAGTGCCAACTAGTGCCACCTGCCAATGCCAACCAGTGCAACCTGCCAGTGCCAACCAATTCTACCTGCCAGTGCCACCTGTCAGTTCCAAACCAGTGCCACCTGCCAGAGCCAACCAGTGCCATCTGTACTGAGGACATCAAGTGTGTGGTAGAGTGACAGGAGCAGGGAGGACTGGGTGAGTTTTTTTTTTTTTTTTTTTTTTTTTTTTAAATCGGCCTAAAATATCAGCCGCAACATCATATATCGGCCGCCCCAATTTCTAAATATCGGCATCTGCCAGAGAATAACCCATATCGGTCGACCTCTAGTGTCAAGCATGGTTTTTAAAGTGTCAGATATTGCTGCTGCAGAATGTGATCCAACAAACTCACGTGCGTTAAGTAGGATGTTTTGCAATTGAAATTTGGCATTTATGCCCTGCGCTGTCAGGCTAAGCACGCTCGCTGGACTGACCTCTGAACTCCAAATGTCGGGAGTAAAACTGATCCCTATAAAATCACCAGTCATGTGATGTCACCAGTCATGTGATGTCGCCAGTCATGAGCTCATGAACGTGTTTTCTAACACTGCAAAACAATTCGGGTAGACGGTTATCTGCAAAGTAGCGTCTGCTTGGTAGTGAGTAACGCGGCTCAATATGTTGCATAGGCGTGTGCGCACGGGGTGTGCCAGGTGTGTCTGGGCACACCCTAATGCCCAGGCACACCCCAGGGTCAGGATGTGTTTGTAATAACTCTATTTCGACACCCCTGGTAACTTGTAGTGGTGCCAGTGGGACTATCTTTCAGTTGGGAGAACTGCAGACACTGGCTGTGGAGTGAGCAGTCAGGCAGCCACATTTTCCGATTACTGTCTACTGTAGTTCCGGTTTCAGCATCCCTGACAGCTGAATATCACTCCGCCGCCTGCTGCTGTAAGAGATGCTGTCGCCGGGACTTTAGAGGCAGCATGGGATAATTTCTGACTGCTTACTACACAGCTGGTGGCCGCATTCCTCACAGGAGTTGTGTTTACCAGATCCACCATATCCTGTGCTTCGTGTTGTCTCTCCCTCCCTCGAGTCCTCCTTTTATCTGGCTCTGAGTCGGAGCTTTCACAGCTCCAGTACAGGTGGGCGGAGCTCCAGTACAGGTGGGCGGGGCAGGAAGAGATCGTCACAGTGCAGCTCCGATCACCACTTCCTGTCCAGCCCACTCCAGAGCTCTTCCTGTTCCTGGGGCAGAGGAATGATGGCAGCCTGAATCTTCTCCACATGCGAGTCCCGACCTTCTCCTTCTATACAATGCTGTGACCCCACCTTGCACCTTGCAGGGACCATCTACTGAAAGAGAAAGTAACTTTCTTGAATAGGATGAGAATTACCAGAACTTCTGTCACATAGATGTATTCAACATGCACATTGTGTCTTATTATAAACATTCTTTTTTTAATAAGATATAATATATATATATATATATATGGAATACATCTCCATGTAGCACCTCCAGAAGTCCCAGTAATTCCCAACCTATCAATAAATGTTACCATAACCCGCAAGGAATGTGATTTTATAATACAGCCCAACAATGGCAGCTGGTGGTGTTTTTTTTGGGGGGGCAAACAAACCCCCTCCCCCGAGCGGCCCCGCTGTTTGCCGGTCAGTCTGGCGCAGGCAGCATGGTGGCATCCGTGTCCTCTCCTCTTTGGCGGCTTCCAGCTCCTCCCCTCCTCCTAGGCGTCCAATAGGATCGCCCCATCCTTTTAGCCAATCGGGTAATCGGTGTCAAAACCGGCTTCCTGATTGGCCCGGGAGGAGGATCAGTGTTACAACAGCAATTATTCATTCGCTGTTGTAACACACCTGGGTGGGATCGGAGCGCACTCTCTGCGACCCGCCCCAAGCCCAGCCTATTGGAGCCTCTGGCTCTAGTTGGTGCTTCAAAGAAACATTACCCCCCCCCACATTGGAATCCATGTGCCGCTGTCCTGAAAGGGACCGGACTAATGGATGGGGGGCGGTGCCCGTGCGCCCTTACCACTTGCCACAATCTGCACGCCGATATACGTCGGCACAATAGCAGCGGTGGGCAAATGGACGTACCTGTACGTCCCCTTTTAAGAAGCCGTGCGGCGGGCGCACACGCGCTCTCCATGACCCTGCTCGCGGGCCCCATGAACTTGATGTTTTCCAGCGGCCTGCGATCGTGTCACGGAGCGGCAGAACAGGGAGATGTAAATAAGGCATTTCCCTGTTCTGCCTAATTACAGGACACTGATCTACTGATCCCTGTCATCGGGAGCGGTGATCGCTGTCATGTCACTGGTAGCCCAGCCCCCCCACAGTAAGGCCCCTTTCACACTGAGGCGTATTTCAGGCGTTTTAGCACTAAAAATAGCGCATAAATAACGCCTGAAATAATCCTGCCCGAGGGCTTTCACACTGAGGCGATGCGCTGGCGGGAGGAAAAAAAATCTCCTGCAAGCCGCATCTTTTTGAGCGGTGAAGGAGCGGGGTGTGTATACCGCTCCTGCCCATTGAAATCAATGGGACAGCGCGGCTATACCGCCGGCAATGCGCCTCTGTAGAGGCGCATTGCCAGCGGTATTAACCCTTTTTCGGTCGCTAGCGGGGGTTAAAACTGCACCGCTAGCGGCCGAAATACTGCGGCAATTCCGACAGTATATCACCGCTAAAAATAGCGGCGCTATACCGCCACTGCACCTCCCTCCCCAGTGTGAAAGGGGCCTTAGAATCACTCCCTAGGACACACTTAACCCCTTCCTCGCCCCCTAGTGGTTAACCCCTTCACTGCCAGTGTCATTTACACAGTAATCAGAGCATTTTTATAGCACTGATCGCTGTATAAATGACAATGGTCCCAAAATTGTGTCCGCCATAATGTCGCAGTCATGATAAAAAAATCGCAGATCGCCGCCATTACTAATAAAAATAAATTAATTAATCAAAAAAATGACATAAATGTATCCCCTATTTTGTAGACGCTATAACTTTTGCACAAACCAATCAATATACGGTTATTTTTATTATTTTTTTTAAACCAAAAATTTGTAGAAGAATACGTATCGGATTAAACTGAGAAATAATTTATTTTTATTTTTTTAAATGGGGATCATTATTATAGAAAAATTGTCGCTCTTTTTTTTATAGCGCAAAAAATTAAAAACCGCAAAGGTGATCAAATACCACCAAAAAAAAGCTCTATTTGTGGGAAAAAAAAGGACGTCAATTTTGTTTGGGAGCCACGTCGCACGATTGTCAGTTAACCACTTCAGCCCCGGACCATTTTGTTGCTAAATGACTAGGCCACTTTTTGCGATTCGGCACTGCGTCGCTTTAACTGACAATTGCGCGGTAGTGCGGCGTGGCTCCCAAACAAAATTGTTGTCCTTTTTTTCCCACAAATAGAGCTTTCTTTTGGTGGTATTTGATCACCTCTGCGGTTTTTATTTTTTGCGCTATAAACAAAAATAGAGCGACAATTTTGAAAGAAATTCAATATTTTTAACTTTTTTTTGCTATAATAAATATCCCCAAAAAATATAGAAATTATAATTTTTTCCCCTCAGTTTAGGCCGATACGTATTCTTCTACATATTTCTGGTAAAAAATAATTGCAATAAGCGTTTATTGATTGGTTTGCGCAAAAGTTATAGCGTCTACAAAATAGGGGATAGTTTTATGGCATTTTTATTAATAATTTTTTTTTAACTAGTAATGGCGGCGATCAGTGAATTATTATTTTTTTTTTTTATCGTGACTGCTACTTTATGGACACTTTTGGCACATTTTTGGGACCATTGTCATTTTCACAGCGATCAGTGCTATAAAAATGCACTGATTACTGTGAAAATGACACTGGCAGTGAAGGGGGTTAACCACTAGGTGGCGCTGTAGGGGTTAAAGGGGTTGTAAAGGTTTGTTTTTTATTTTCTAAATACCGTATATACTCGAGTATAAGCCGAGTTTTTTAGCACATTTTTGTTTGTGCTAAAAATCCCCCCCGTTGGTTTATACTCGAGTCACCTTTTTGCGCCTGATCTCCCGGAATTGGGGACCCGGTACCGGCTGGCCTTGGGTCTCCTGGACCCCAAACTTGGCACACATGTAGCCCCACTCTTCCTCTACAAGTGTGCAAAGATTTTTGTTCGGGGGACCTATGGCCGGGGAGCACCGATTTTTCAAAGCCAGGAACCCCTTCCATAGGCTCCCATGTTAAAAGGTAATTTCTCCAGTGACTTTGGGGACCCGGTACTGGCCCGCCGTAGGTCCCCTGGACCCTAAACTTGGCACACATGTAGCCCCATTTCACCTCTACAAGTGTGCAATGTTTGTTGTCTGGGAGACCTACGGCCAGGGAGCACCGATTTTTCAAAGCCGGGCACCCCTTCCATAGACTCCCATGTTAAACGTCAGTCTAGGCATGGGCACAGTGAGGCATGCACATGGACACCCTAGGCTTATACTCGAGTCAATACGTTTTCCCAGTTTTTTGTAGTAAAATTAGGTGCCTCAGCTTATATTCGGGTCGGCTTATACTCGAGTATATACGGTAGGTTCCTTTAAGCTAGTGCATTGTTGGTTCACTTACCTTTTCCTTCGATTTCCCTTCTAAATGTTTTTTTTCTTTGTCTGTCTGAATTTCTCACTTCCTGTTCCTCCTCAGTAAACTTCACACCATCATCCGAGTGGTGTTTAGTCAGCCAGAACAGCTTACTGAGGAGGAACAGGAAGTGAGAAATTCAGACAAAGAAAACCAAAGAAAAAAAACATTTAGAAGGGAAATCTAAGGAAAAGGTAAGTGAACCAACAATGCACGAGCTTAAAGGAACCTATTTAGAAAATAAAAAACAAACCTTTACAACCCCTTTTAAGTCAGTACTAGGGCGTGATTCTTACTGTTAGGGGGCGTGGCTACACGTGACACATCACTGATGACCGTTCCCGATCACAAGGAACAGCCATCAGTGACGTGTCACTAGGCAGATTAGGGGAATGTCTTGTTTACAAAGGCATCCTCCTGTTCTGCCTTTGTTGACCGCAATCGCGGGCCGCCCACGAACACGCTCGTGCCCGCTGGGCGGCAAATTTAAAGGGACGTACAGGTACGCCCATTTGCCTGCCCGTGCCATTCTGTCGACGTACATCGGCGGTCGGCAAGTGGTTAAAGTTCCTGTGTGTGTAAAGGCTGGCGTCCCAATACTTTTGGTAATATAGTGTGTATGTATTCAAGTATTTCCTGCACATCCATGATACGATCTTCTTTGGTATTCATCAGAAATGCTTATGTTTTCTGCCGGAGAAATTGTACCACATATGTATTTAACCCGCGGATACTTCTTGAATAATACACACAACAAACCAAGAGTTCTATGCCTCTAATGGAAGATTCCAATTCAGTGCAGCATCCTAAATTGATGGGGCTGTCCCATCTCAGTCTCTAATACCAGCATGCAGCCTAGGAGTCCGCAAACGGCAGCTTCCAGCAAAGGTTTCTCTCATAGGCAATTCAGGTTTAGGACAGATTTTCTCTCTCTGACTTCTAAGATCCACCTTTTACAGTAGATCCGGGGGAGGCAACCAGTAGCCCGGTAGCTGTTGTGGAACTACATTTCCCAGGAGGCATTGCAAGGCTGGCAGTTCCAATTTACTCCCAGAGGCATGATGGGACTTGTAGTTCTGCAACAGCAGGAGGGCCCCCAGGTTGCCTCCCCCACTGCAGTCAACGCTGTATCCTGGCCAACAAGGCCCAGGCCTAGGGCAGCACTTTGCAGGGGGGCAGCACAGAAAGAGTCCCCGCCGGCTTGTGCTACACTGTTAGTGTAACGCAAGCTGCTTCTAATTTTGACTGACCTATCAGCCTGGACCACAAACCTTCCTCACTGTGCTATATGTTTTCTGCTGCACCACTGGCATGGTTATATCTTCTTAGTCCTCTCCATAAAATTATCAGAAATTTGTGCTTAAAGTAGAACTATAGGCAACACTTTATTTTTTTTTTTTTCCATTTTGGATAGAGTAAGGGGGGGCTAGAGCCCCTGTCAGTTTATTTTGTACCATCCCTGTCCCATTGCAGAGATTTCCCTTCACTTCCTGCCCCATACCCAAACAGGAAGTGAGAGGAAATCCATTGCCCCCCCCCTTCCCAGGCCCTAAGAACTAGTGTCCCCACTCAAACTTTTCAGGGTGGGTCTTAAACAGGAAGGGGTGGGTCATATTTAAATTAGGGGGTGCACAAGTTTAGTCAGGCCTAGGGCAGCACAAAACCTAAATACACTACTGGCCTGCAGTATAGAATAAGAAATACAGTGGAACCTCGGATTGCGAGTAACGCGGCTAACGAGCGTTTGGCAATACGAGCGCTGTGTATTTCTAAAAATCCTAACTCGGTTTGTGAGTGTTGCCTCGCAAAACAAGCAGGATTCAGGCCAAAGTGGTGTGCAGTACCGCGTTTGGCCTGAGGTGGGGGGGGGGCGCCGGAGCCGAATGGCGCCGATCGGCGGCGTTCGGAAGCGGCCGGAAAGGCCCGAGGACATTTCGGCTGACCTCGGAAAGGCTTGTGAACAAAGTCTTTCTGAGGTTTTCCGAGTTCAGCCGAGGTGTCCTTGGGCCTTATACATATTGTATAACATGTATTATTTTATTAGTTTTTATTTTATTTATATATATATATATATATATATATCCACTTGTCCACCGCCCACCGTCAATTGACGGCGGGCGGAGGACACTCTCGTCATATGACGTCCTGCTTTTAAAACGAGCTAGGCCAGGGGACCCGATGCTCGTGCCCAGCGGCCGCGATTGCCCGGGAAACGAGCAGGAAAGTGGATCTCTGGGTGTAAACACAGAGATCCACGTCCTGTGAGGGAGAGGGGACCGATGGTGTGTCCCTTGTACATAGGGACAACCATCGTTCACCTCCCCCAGTCAGTCCCCTCCCCCCACAGTAAGAACACATTGAGGGATAATATTTAACCCCTTCCCGCCCCCTAGTGGTTAACCCCTTCCCTGCCAATCACATTTATACAGTAATCAATGCATATTTATAGCAGGGATCGCTGTATAAATGTGAATGGTCCCAAAAATGTGTCAAGTGTCCAATATGTCCGCCGCAATATCGCAGTCACAATAAAAATCGCTGATCGCCGCCATTACTAATAAAAATAAAAATAAATGCTATAAATCTATCCCCTATTTTGTAGACGCTATAACTTTTGCGCAAACCAATCAATACGCGCTTATTACGATTTTTTTTTTACCAATATGTAGAAGAATACGTATCACCCTAAACTGAGGAAAATTTTAATTGAAAAAAAAAAAAAAAATGGGTATTTATTATAGCAAAAAGTAAAAAATATTGTGTTTTTTTCCAAACTGGACGCTCTTCTTTTGTTTATAGCGCAAAAAATAACAACCGCAGCGGTGATCAAATACCACCAAAAGAAAGCTCTATTTGTGGGAAAAAAAGGACGCAAATTTTGTTTGGGAGCCACGTCGCACGACCGCGCAATTGTCATTCAAAGTGTGACAGCGCTGAAAAATGGCTTGGGCAGGAAGGGGGTTTTCGTGCACAGTAGGGAGGTGGATATATAATTTATATATTTATTTTTTTTAGCAAAGACCCCAGGGAATAAAATGGTGGTCGTTGCAATTTTTGTATGTCGCGGTATTTGCGCAGCAATTTTTCAAATGCTACGGTATTTTAAAAATAAAAAACCTTTCGTAAATTTAAAAACCAAAACACAATATTTTTTTTGTATAATGTGAAAGATGATGTTACGACGAGTAAATGGATACCTTTTACATGTCACACTTTTTTTTTAAATTGCGCACACTCGTGGAATGGCGCCAAACTTCGGTACTTAAAAATCTCCATAGGAGACGCTTTAAAAAATGTGTGTTTTACAGAAGAAGTCTAGCACTAGAATTATTGTTCTCGCTCTAACATTCGTGGCGATACCTCATATGTGTGGTTTGAACGATGTTTTACATATGTGGGCGCAACTTGCGTATGCATTTGCTTCTGCGTGTGAGCATTAGGGGACAGGGGCGCTTTTTTTTTTTTTTTTTTTTTTTAAATCGCTTATATTCCTATTACAAGGATCGGAAACATCCCTAGTAATAGGAATATGGCCATGACAGGTCCTCTTTATAGAGATATCTGTGGTCTGTAAGTCCTCACATCTCTCCGACATGGGGGGGGGGCCCAAAGCACCTTGTTCCCATGTGCCTCACCCCCCCCCCCCACAACCAGGGCCACCTAGGACGGGGGTCTGATCGGAATCTGGGCCTCCAGATCCCGCCCCCCCCCCCCCATGTGAATGAGTATAGGTTACATAGTACCCCTACCTATTCACCAAAAAAGTAATAAAAACAGACAGTTTTTGACAATTCCTTTAGTAAAAAATAAAAAAACAATGTCCCCCGATGTAAATCCTTCGTCAATTACGCCGCCCACCGCGTGCAGCGTGATTGACAATGGATTTTCATTGGCTGGGACACAGTTTTTGACAATTCCTTTATTAAAAAATAGTCTCTGTGTTTTTATTACTTTTTTTTTTTTACACTTTTCTGATGAATGGATAGGGGTACTATGTACCCAATACTCATTCACATGGGGGCCCAGATTTGGATCAGACCCCCACAACCACCGGCCACAGTTGTGGGGGGTGAAGATCTTGTCTCCCCCCACCCCCCCATGTTGAGGGCATGTGGCCTGTTATGGCTCAGGAGAGCGGGGGGCGCTAGCTTGTCTCCCTCCCCCCCCCCTTTTTCCTGACCTGCCAGGCTGCATGCTGGGATAAAGGTCTGATATGGATTTTGGGGAGGTCCCCACGCTGGTTTTATTTTTAATTTTGTCGCGGAGTTCCCCCTAAAATCCATACCAGACCTGAAGGGCCTGGTATGGACTTGGAGGAGGGGGGGGGGGGGGAACACCACACCATTTTTTTTATTTTCTATTATTCTGCTGTCAGTGGGGAAACCCCCAAAAAAATGTTCCCGCCGTCCATGAGGGCTAGCCGCGTCGGGTGCGGCGGGCGGCGTGATTGACGATGGATTTACATAGGAGGGCACTGTTTGTTAGGACATGTGGGCTGGTATGGTTCAGGAGGGAGGGGCACTGCATACCTGGATAAGGGTCTGGTATAGGGGTCTGATCGGAATCTGGGCCCCGGATCCCGCCCCCCCCCCCATGTGAATGAGTATGGGTTACTTAGTACCCCTACCTATTCACCAAAAAAGTAATAAAAACAGAGTTTTTGACAATTGCTTTCGTAAAAAAAAAACAAAACAATGTTCCCCGATGTTAATCCATCGTCAATCACGCCGCAACCCCCCCCCCCGCCCATTCGCCCGGGTGGCGTGATTGACAACGAATTTACATCGGGGGGGGGACACTATTTATTTTTAATAAAGGAATTGTCAAAAGATGTCTGTTTTTATTACCTTTTGACACTATTATGGTGAGTGGGTGGGGGGGGGGGGGCGGGATCTGGGGGTCCCCTTGTTAGGGCATGTGGGCTAGTATGGTTCAGAAGCAGGGGGGGGGGGCATGCCTGGATATGGGTCTGGTATGGACTGTGGGGGGGGGGGAATCCTCACACCGTTTTTTTTTTTTACTTTTATTATTTTTTCAATAGCCAAGTGCCAGCAATTGCAAACGCGAGTCAATTTAATTTGTGATTTGGCTCGTTTTTTTTATAGAAATGTAATTTTTGCTGCAGCATGTTCTATATACGCTATTGATGCGCCACTTTACATAAGACTAAGGGGACCCCCCCCCCAGGCACTATATTTAAAGGAATTTTTTGTTTCCTATTGCGATGAGACCTGTTTCCTGATTGGCCAAAATGTCAGGCGATCCTATTGGACGCCAAGAAGGAGAAGGAGAAAGGACACGCACGGCGGAAGCCGTGAAGGAAAGGACACCAAAGCCACTGCCTGCAATCCACCGCCCGCCACCTAGATGGGAGAAGTGCAGACGGGGGGGGGGGGGGTGGGGTTGTTTGCCACCCCCCTCCAAAGAAAAACCCACCAGCTGCCACTGACATCGATGATGCCAATCTCCCGTTCCACCACAAGGAGCCATCAGAAGATGGTGACACTGTAGTCCTAAAGGGGTGGAGATGGTCACCAACAATACTCAGGTAGGCCGTGGGGATTATACTATGGGGGGCCCAAAGTGTGCCCATCCCCCACACCATTACACCCCCACCACCAGCCTGAACCGGTGATACCCCATCCCCCACACCATTACACCCCCACCACCAGCCTGAACCGGTGATACCCCATCCCCCACACCATTACACCCCCACCACCAGCCTGAACCGGTGATACCCCATCCCCCCCACCACTACACCCCCACTACCAGCCTGAACCGGTGATACCCCATCCCCCACACCATTACACCCCCACCACCAGCCTGAACCGGTGATACCCCATCCCCCACACCATTACACCCCCACCACCAGCCTGAACCGGTGATACCCCATCCCCCACACCATTACACCCCCACCACCAGCCTGAACCGGTGATACCCCATCCCCCACACCACTACACCCCCACCACCAGCCTGAACGGGTGATACCCCATCCCCCACACCATTACACCCCCACCACCAGCCTGAACCGGTGATACCCCATCCCCCACACCATTACACCCCCATCCCCCACACCATTATACCCCCACCACCAGCCTGAACGGGTGATACCCCATCCCCCACACCACTACACCCCCACCACCAGCCTGAACCGGTGATACCCCATCCCCCACACCACTACACCCCCACCACCAGCCTGAACGGGTGATACCCCATCCCCCACACCATTACACCCCCACCACCAGCCTGAACCGGTGATACCCCATCCCCCACACCATTATACCCCCACCACCAGCCTGATCCGGTGATACCCCATCCCCCACACCATTACACCCCCACCACCAGCCTGAACCGGTGATACCCCATCCCCCACACCATTACACCCCCACCACCAGCCTGAACCGGTGATACCCCATCCCCCACACCATTACACCCCCATCCCCCACACCATTATACCCCCACCACCAGCCTGAACCGGTGATACCCCATCCCCCACACCATTACACCCCCACCACCAGCCTGAACCAGTGATAGAAGGCAGGACGGATCCATGCGCCAAATTCTGACCCCACCATCTGAATGTCGAAGCTGAAATCCAGACTCATCAGACCCGGCAACGTTTTTCCAATCTTCTATTGTCCAATGTTGGTGATCCTGTGCCAATTGTAGCCTCAGTTTCCTGTTCTTAGCTGACAGGAGTGGCCCCCGGTGTGGTCTTCTGCTGCTGTAGCCCATCTGCTTCAAGGTTGGATGTGTTGTGCGGTCAGAGATGGTATTCTGCATACCTTGGGTGTAACGAGGGGTTATTGGAGTTACTGTTGTCTTTCTATCACCTGGAACCAGTCTGCCCATTCTCCTCTGACCTCAACAAGGCATTTTCCTCCACACAACCGCCGCTCACTGGATATTTTCTCTTTTCCCACCATTCTCTGTAACCCCAAGAGATGGTTGTGTGTGAAAATCCCACAAATACTCAGACCGGCCCGTCTGACACCAACAACCATCCCACGTTCAAAGTCACAGAGATCCCCTTTCTTCCCCCATTCTGATGCTCAGTTTGAACTTCAGCAAGTCGTCTTCACCACGTCTAGATGCCGAAATGCATTAAGTTGCTGCCATGTGATTGGCTGATTAGCAATTTGTGTCACCGAGCGATTGAGCGGGCGTACCTAATAAAGTGTCCAGTGAGTGTAAATTTCATTTGGGTACAGCATTGCATGACCAAGCAATTGCCAGTTAGAGTCGAGCAAAAAATACCTTGGCCGTGAAGGGAGTAAAACCTTCCGGAGGTCACGTGGTTAAAGACTGTTTGCTGGGGCCAACACAGCTGGCTGGTGATCTTGGGCTCCACAAAATATCACACCGAGAGAAGGCCAGTACCTCCATATGAGGGACATTAACTGCTTGCCGACCGCCGCACGAGGATATACGTCGACAGAATGGCACGGCTGGGCAAGTGGGCGTATATATACGTCCCCTTTAATTTGCCATCGTGTGGTCGCGCACCCCTGACGCGAGCTCCGTGACCGTGCCCGCGGGACCCACGGACTCGATGTCTGCCGGTGTCCTGTGATCGTGTCACGGAGCTACAGAACTGGGAGAGGCAAGTGTAAACACACCATCTCCCCGTTCTTCCTAGTGACATGTCACTGATCGTCTGTTCCCTGTCATCGGGAGCAGCGATCAGTGACGTGTCACTCGTAGCCACGCCTCCTAACCGTTAGAATCACTCCCTAGGTCACACTTAACCCCTTCACCGCCCTCTACAGGTTAACCCCATTCACTGCCAGTGTCATTTTTACAGTAATCGGTGCATTTTTATAGCACTGATCGCAGTAAAAAATGACAATGGTCCCAAAAAGTGTCCGATGTGTCCGCCATAATGTCGCAGTCACGATAAAAATCGCAGATCGCCACCATTACTAGTAAAAAAAAAAACTATAAAAATGCCATAAAACTATTCCCTATTTTGTAGGCGCTATAACTTTTGCGCAAACAAATCAATAAACGCTTATTGCGATTTTTTTTTTTTTTTTTTTTTTTGATTTTTTTAACCAAAATATGTAGGAGAATACGTATCGGCCTAAACTGAGGATTTTTTTTTTTTTTTTTATATTTTTGGGGATATTTATTATAGTAAAAAATATTGAATTTTTTTCAAAATTGTCGTTCTATTTTTGTTTATAGCGCAAAAAATTAAAAACGCAGAGGTGATCAAATACCACCAAAAGAAAGCTCTATTTGTAGGAAAAAAAGGACGCCAATTTTGTTTGGGAGCTACGTCGCACGACCGGGCAATTGTTGGTTAAAGTGACGCAGTGCCGAATCGCAAAAAGTGGCCCGGTCTTTGGCCAGCCAAATAGTCCGGGGCTGAAGTGGTTAAGGAGCTTTGCCTGTAGCCATAGAAACAAAGCCGCTCTCCGCAGTGCTGAGCTCTGAGACGCATTCCATTTTCTAGAAGCGATTCGGCTTTCACTTTCATTCTTCCTCCATTATTACGATGGCGTCTGCCGATGTGAGAGAAGGGCTGAGCTGCTCCATCTGTCTTGACGTTTATAAGGATCCCGTAACCCTTCGATGTGGACACAACTTCTGCCGGGCCTGCATTGATTGCACGCTGGATAAACAGGAGGCGACTGGAGGCTATTCCTGTCCGGACTGCAGGCAAAAGATTCAGGATCGATCATCCCTGTACAGAAACATAACCCTCCGTAACATAGCCCAGTGTTTTCTCACCGCTCAGCCAGATCAGGGGGAGACCGGGGTCTTCTGTACTTATTGTGACTCTCCTGTTCCTGCTGTGAAGACCTGCCTGCTGTGCGAAGCTTCTCTATAGTGATGAGCCGAACACCCCCGGGTTCGGTTCGCACCAGAACCCGCGAACGGACCGAAAGTTCGTACGAACATTAGAACCCTATTAAATACAATGGATGCGAACGTTCGAATTCTAAAGTGCTAATTATAACGACTATTATCCATGTTATTGTCCTAAAAAGGGTTTGGGAACCCGGGTTCTGCACCAGGGGACATGTATCAATGCAAAAAGAAGTTTTAAAAACGGTCGTTTTTCGGGAGCAGTCATTTTAATGATGCATAAAGTGAAAAAAAAAAGTCAAATATTTCTTTAAATATCGTACCTGGGGGGTGTGTATAGTATGCCTGTGAAGTGCCACGTGTTTCCCGTGTTTAGAACTGTCCCTGCACAAAATGACACTTCTAAAGGAAAAAAAAGCCATTTAAAACTGCTTGCGGCTTTAATGTAATGTCTGGTCCCGGTAATATGGATGAAAATCTTTAAGAAAAATGGCATAGCTACCCCATGACCCCTCCCCCCCCCTACCCCAGCCCATTCCCAGCCCCTTTGGGTCTTGTATGGATATTAAGGGGAACCCCGCACATAAAATAAAAAAGGCCCTATATACTCTGAACAGCCGTATACAGGCGGTGCATACAAGACAGGGACTGTAGGTTTGTTCTTATGTAGAATCTGTTTGTAATTTTGAACAGCTGCATTGTTTAACCACTTAACGACCGCCCACCGCCGATTTACGTCGGCAGAATGGCACGGACAGGCAGAATCACGTAGATCTACGTGATCGCCTTTGTGCAGTTGGGGGGTCCATCCGGACCCCCCTTCACTGCAGTGAGCGGCCGTTAAGTGTTCGGGAGCGATCAGGCATGAGGGGGCGGCCGCTCGATTCCGCCCCCCCCCCTCGCGATCGCTCCCGGCCAATGAAAATGCTTCCTCCGCCATGTGATGTAAACAAGGCTGGAGGAAGTGATGTCATCTCCCTCGCCGCGGTCTTTTCGTTCCCGGCGCCGAGGAGTGAAGACAGAGGTTAGTGCACCAACAGTCCACTGACACGTAGGCACACAAATCACCCCCCAGTCACCCCCAGATCACCCCCCAGGTCACCCCAAAGCCCCCAATCACAGTGTCACTGATTGCAGTGATCATTTATTTTACTGATCACTGCATTTAGTGTCATCTGTGATTGTAAAAAGTTGCAGGGCAGTTAGGATTAGGCCCCTTTAGGTCCAGGGTAGCCCCCTAACCCCCCCTAATAAAGGTTTAACCCCTTGATCACCCCCCAGGTAACCCTTTCACCCCCTAACTTCAGCGTCACTAAGCGATTGTTTTTCCGATCGCTGTATTCGTGTCGCTGGTGTTTTAGATTATTAGTTATTTTTTTTTAGGTTCGCCGCAGGTTTTTATTAGTGTCAGGTACCCCCATATATTATTTTAACCCCCTGATTGCCCCTAGAGTTAACCCTTTCACCAGTGATCGCCGTATAAGCGTCACTGGTGTCACTGGTTAGCCAGTAAGTTATTTAGTTATTTAGGTTACCCGTCAGGTTTTTATATAGTGTCAGGTACCCCCATATTTAACCTAATAAAGGTTTTAACCCCCTGATTGCCCCTAGTTAACCCTTTCACCAGTGATCACCATATAAAGGTTACGGGTGACGCTGGTTGATTAGTTTGCTTTTTATAGCATCAGGGCACCCGCCGTATATAACCCAATAAAGGTTTAACCCCCCTGATCGCCCGGCGGGTGAGATCAATTAGGTTTTAGCGCCAGAGAGGGTCTGCGTCGCCCCAGGCAGCGTTAGGTTAGTGCCAGTAACGCTAACACCCACGCGCAAAGCATACACCCCCCTTAGTGGTATAGTATCTGATCAGATCTATACTAGCATCCCCAGCGGTTTAGGGTTCCCAAAAACGCAGTGTTAGTGGGATCAGCCCAGATACCTGCTAGCGCCTGCGTTTAGCCCCTCCGCCCAGCCCAGCCCAGCCCAGCCCACCCAAGTGCAGTATCGATCGATCACTGTCACTTACCAAACACAACACACATAACTGCAGCGTTCGCAGAGACAGGCCTGATCCATATCAACCAGTCCATAGCAAACGTCCATAGCAACCAGTCCATAGCAACCGTCCATAGCAACCATCCATAGCAACCAGTCTATAGCAACTGTCCATAGCAACCATCCATTGCAACCAGTCCATAGCAACCGTCCATAGCAACTGTCCATAGCAACCATCCATAGCAACTATCCATAGCATCCAGTCCATAGCAACTGCCCATGGCAACCAATCCATAGCAACCGTCCATAACAACCAATCCGTAGCAACCGTCCATAGCAACTGTCCATAGCAACCGTCCATAGCAACCAGTCCATAGCAACCATCAATATCAACCAGTCCAAGGTGAATGTTTTGAACGCTACCACTCAAAAGTGAAGTTTTAGCGTAGGGTACAGCATTTCACAGACAAGGACACACTTACACAGGGTCTCCCAAGATGCCATTACATTTTGAGAGACCCGAACCATTACAGTTGTAAAGTTACAAAAAAAGTGTAAAAAAGAAAAAAAAAAACGTAAAAAACAAAACACAAAAAAAATATAAAATAAAAAAAACAAAAATAGTTGTCGTTTTATTGTTCTCTCTCTCTCTATTTTCTCTCTATTGTTCTGCTCTTTTTTACTGTATTCTATTCTGCAATGTTTTATCATGCTTGCTTTTCAGGTATGTAATTTTTTATTTTCAGGTGCGCCATTCAACTGCAGCGCGGAATTATTTATCTTGACAGCAACAGCGTTTGCTCCCACGATACATAAAGCCGTGACTCCAGTGCTGTAGGAGGTGATTTCACCACCACAGTTAAAAAAAAGAGCATATATGCCGAAGCATGGGGGCAGCAGGGGCGGAGGAGCGATTTTGCTCCTAATGCCGTGTATATACGGTCGAAATTCCAACGGAGGCTTGCCCGTGGAAAAGTCCGACCGTGTGTACGCGGCATAACCTTTTATGCCGCGTACATACGGTTGAAATTCCGACGAAGGCTTGACCGTGTGTACGCGGCATAACTTTTTTGCGGGAGGATGCCCCCATGCTTCGGCATATATGCCCATCATTAGAAGTGGGTGGATGAAGGGAGGTATTCTAATGGTGGGCATACCCACCAATCAATCTCTTTTTTTCGTTCAGCCAATAGGCTGTATGAAAAAAAAGATTACAATACATGTCCAACAAGGACCAGCAACGTACTGGTATGTTGCTGGACTTTGAATGTTTATACCAGAATGATGCCTGCGGGTTTAGGTATCATCTTGGTATCATTCTTTTCAGCCAGCAGCCGGCTTTCATGTAAAAGCAATTCTAGCAGATAATTAGCCTCTAGACTGCTTTTACAAGCAGTGGGAGGGAATGTCCCCCCCCCCGGATATAAAAAGCGCCATTGGGAAATTGGGAAAGCATTTTATCACACCGATCTTGGTGTGGTCAGATGCTTTGAGGGCAGAGGAAAGATCTAGGGTCTAACCCCCCAATTTTTTTCAAAAAAAGAGTACCTGTCACTACTTATTGCTATCATAGGGGATATTTACATTCCCTGAGATAATGATAAAAATGGTAAAAAAATAAAATATGGAAGGCACAGTTTAAAAATAAAATAAAAAAGCCAAATAAATAATAAAAAAAAAAAAAAAAAAAAGCACCGCTGTCCCCCCCTGCTCTTGCGCAAAGGCGAACGCAAGCGTCGGTCTAGCGTCATATGTAAACAGCAATTGCATCATGCATGTGAGGTATCACCGCGAAGGTCAGATCGAGGGCAGTCATTTTAGCAGTAGACCTCCTCTGTAAATCTAACGTGGTAACCTGTAAAGGCTTTTAAATGCTTTTAAAAATGAATGTAGTTTGTCGCCGCTGCGCGTTTGTGCGCAATTTTAATGCATGTCGTGTTTGGTATCCATGTACTCGGCCTATGATCATCTTTTTTATTTCATCAAACATTTGGGCAATATAGTGTTTTTTAGTGCATTAAAAATAAAAAAAGTGTGTTTTTCCCCCAAAAAATGTGTTTGAAAAATCGCTGCGCAAATACTGTGTGGAAAAAAAAAATGCAACACCCACTATTTTAATCTGTAGGGCCTTTGCTTTAAAAAAATATATAATGTTTGGGGGTTCAACATAATTTTCTTGCAAAAAAAATTTTTTTTTCATGTAAACAAAAAGTGTCAGAAAGGGCTTTGTCTTCAAGTGGTTAGAAGAGTGGATGATGTGTGACATAAGCTTCCTAATGTTGTGCATAAAATGCCAGGACAGTTCAAAACCCCCCCAAATGACCCCATTTTGGAAAGTAGACACCCCAAGCTATTTGCTGAGAGGCATGTTGAGCCCATTGAATATTTTTTTTTTTGTCCCAAGTGATTGAATAATGACCAAAAAAATAAAAAAAAATAAAAATGTACAAAAAGTTGTCACTAAATTATATATTGCTCAAACATGCCATGGGCATATGTGGAATTACACCCCAAAATACATTCTGTTGCTTCTCCTGAGTACGGGGATACCACATGTGTGGGACTTTTTGGGAGCCTAGTCGCGTACGGGACCCCAAAAACCAAGCACCGCCTTCAGGATTTCTATGGGTGTAAATTTTTGATTTCACTCCTCACTGCCTATCACAGTTTCGGAGGCCATGGAATGCCCAGATGGCACAAACCCCCCCAAATGACCCCATTTTGGAAAGTAGACACCCCAAGCTATTTGCTGAGAGGTATGTTGAGTATTTTGCAGATCTCGCTTTTTGTCACAAAGTTTTGAAAATGTAAAAAAAGAAAAAAAAAAAGAAAAAAAAATGTCTTTCTTAATTTTCAAAAACAAATGAGAGCTGTAAAATACTCACCATGCCTCTCAGCAAATAGCTTGGGGTGTCTACTTTCCAAAATGGGGTCATTTGTGGGGGTTTTGGGCTATTTTGACATTTTATGGCCTTCAAAACTGTGATAGGTAGTGAGGAGCGAAATCAAAAATTTATGCCCTTAGAAACCTTGAAGGCGGTGCTTGGTTTTTGGGGTCCCGTACGTGGCTAGGCTCCCAAAAAGTCCCACACATGTGGTATCCCCGTACTCAGGAGAAGCAACAGAATGTATTTTGGGGTGTAATTTCACATATAACCATGGCATGTGTGAGCAATATATCATTTAGTGACAACTTTTTGTACATTTTTTTTTTTTTTTCTTTTTGTCATTATTCAATCATTTGGGACAAAAAAAAAAAATATTCAATGGGCTCAACATGCCTCTCAGCAAATAGCTTGGGGTGTCTACTTTCCAAAATGGGGTCATTTGGGGGGGTTTTGGGCTATTTTGACATTTTATGGCCTTCAAAACTGTGATAGGTAGTGAGGAGTGAAATCAAAAATTTATGCCCTTAGAAACCTTGAAGGCGGTGCTTGGTTTTTGGGGTCCCGTACGTGGCTAGGCTCCCAAAAAGTCCCACACATGTGGTATCCCCGTACTCAGGAGAAGCAACAGAATGTATTTTGGGGTGTAATTTCACATATAACCATGGCATGTGTGAGCAATATATCATTTAGTGACAACTTTTTGTACATTTTTTTTTTTTTTCTTTTTGTCATTATTCAATCATTTGGGACAAAAAAAAAAATATTCAATGGGCTCAACATGCCTCTCAGCAAATAGCTTGGGGTGTCTACTTTCCAAAATGGGGTCATTTGGGGGGGTTTTGTGCCATCTTGGCATTTTATGGCCTTCAAAACTGTGATAGGTAGTGAGGAGCGAAATCAAAAATTTATGCCCTTAGAAACCTTGAAGGCGGTGCTTGGTTTTTGGGGTCCCGTACGCGGCTAGGCTCCCAAAAAGTCCCACACATGTGGTATCCCCGTACTCAGGAGAAGCAGCAGAATGTATTTTGGGGTGTAATTTCACATATGCCCATGGCATGTGTGAGCAATATATCATTTAGTGACAACTTTGTGCAAAAAAAAAAAAGTTTGTCATATTCCCGCAACCTGTGGCAAAATATAAAATATTCCATGGACTCAACATGCCTCTCAGCAAATAGCTTGGGGTGTCTACTTTCCAAAATGGGGTCATTTGGGGGGGTTTTGTGCTATTTTGGCATTTTATGGCCTTCGAAACTGTGATAGGTAGTGAGGAGTGAAATCAAAAATTTGCGCCCTTAGAAATCCTGAAGGCGGTGCTTGGTTTCCGGGGTCCCGTACGTGGCTAGGCTCCTAAAAAGTCCCACACATGTGGTATCCCCGTACTCAGGAGAAGCAGCAGAATGTATTTTGGGGTGCAATTCCACATATAACCATGGCATGTGTGAGCAATATATCATTTAGTGACAACTTTTTGTAATTTTTTTTTTTTTTTTTTTTTTTTGTCATTATTCAATCACTTGGGACAAAAAAAAAAAATATTCAATGGGCTCCACATGCCTCTCAGCAATTTCCTTGGGGTGTCTACTTTCCAAAATGGGGTCATTTGGGGGGGTTTTGTACTGCCCTGCCATTTTAGCACCTCAAGAAATGAGATAGGCAGTCATAAATTTAAAGCTGTGTAAATTTCAGAAAATGTACCCTAGTTTGTAAACGCTATAACTTTTGCGCAAACCAATAAATATACGCTTATTGACATTTTTTTTACTAAAGACATGTGGCTGAATACATTTTGGCCTAAATGTATGACTAAAATTGAGTTTATTCGATTTTTCTTATAACAAAAAGTAGAAAATATCATTTTTTTTCAAAATTTTCGGTCTTTTTCTGTTTATATCGCAAAAAATAAAAATCGCAGAGGCAATCAAATACCATTAAAAGAAAGCTCTATTTGTGGGAAGAAAAGGACGCAAATTTCATTTGGGTACAACATTGCATGTCCGCACAATTTACAGTTAAAGCAGCGCAGTGCCGAATCCCAAAAACAGGCCTGGTCCTAATGGCCCGAAATGGTCCGGGGCTTAAGTGGTTAAGTGTAGCTCCAGGCCAAATTCCTTTTTTTAAGCTTTTTGGAAAACATAGGGAAGGGTTATCACCCCTGTCACATTTTTTTTGCTGTCTGTGCCCCTGTTCAGAACATTTCACCTCACTTTCCGTCCCAATGTCAACTGATTTTGAAATGTGGTGTTTTTATTGAAACAAGGATTGGTGATAAAGCATCAGTACAGAGGAGACACCTTTCTCCCATATTAATTCTTACAGGAGAGAATTTTCCTTCCAAGGGGTAGATTTCCTCTCACTTCCTGTTGTCTTCTTCCGTTTGCAAGTAGGAGTCGTTTGTAAGTTGGATGTTTGAAAGTAGGGACCTGCCGTATATACTCTGCAGAAATTGGCACCTTAGGTGTTGGTGTTGGCACAACACTGTAAGCACTCACAGTTACTCTTGGTGGGTGCTGGAACGCCCTGCTGTCAACTATTATATCAGGAATTGTAATAACATATAATTGTTGATCAGTGGTAGTAAAAATTGGGCCTTTGATGGTGGTGCTGGTGCCACAACACTGTAAGGCCTGACAGTTACTCTTGGTGGGCGCAGCAATGGGCCCTGCTGTGAATTATTAGATCAATAATTATAATTGCATGCCCCTGTTGAACAGGGGCTGAAAAATGTGGTCTTTGGTGGTGGTGGTGGTGTTGACACAACACTGTAAGGCCTGACAGTTACTCTTGGTGGGCGCAGCAATGGGCCCTGCTGTGAATTATTAGATCAATAATTATAATTGCATGCCCCTGTTGAACAGGGGCTGAAAAATTGGGCCTTTGGTGGTGGTGGTGGTGGTGGTGTTGACACAACACTGTAAGGCCTGACAGTTACTCTTGGTGGGCGCAGCAATGGGCCCTGCTGTGAATTATTAGATCAATAATTATAATTGCATGCCCCTGTTGAACAGGGGCTGAAAAATTGGGCCTTAGGCACTGGTGGCACAACACTGCAACCCCTCACAGATACTGTACTTGGAGCACAGCAATGAGGCCTGTTGCAAAGTATTGCATCAAAAATTGTAATTACACGCCCCTGTTAAACAGGGGCTGAAAAATTGGGCCTTAGCCACTGGTGGCGGCACCCATAAACCAAAATGATCTTCCAAGCTATCCTCATTAATCGGATCATTGAGGAGGAGGAGGAGGATAGCTAGTCAACATAACAGCACAGGAACTCAGCATCAGCATCAGTCTTGAAGGGATGTGACATTTTAAAATCAATTAGTCTGTTATATCAGCATCAGGTGTGTGGTAGCTGGTGGTGATCCAAGACTGGTTCATCTTGATGAAAGTCAGTCGATCAACCGAGTCGGTGGACAGGCGCACCCTGTGATCCGTGACAAATCCTCCAGCAGCACTGAATGTGCGTTCTGAAAGAACGCTGGATGCAGGACAGGCCAGTAGCTCAATTGCATACTGTGCAAGCTCTGGCCAGTGATCCATCCTCAAGACCCAGTAAGCCAGAGGATTTTCGGTTGGGAAGGTGTCCAAGTCTGACCTTGCCCCTAGGTATTCCTGCACCATGTATATCAGACGCTGGCGATGGTTGCTGGAAACGATCATACTTTGGGGCTGCGGACTAAAGAATTGTCTGAACGCATCGGTCAGATGGCCACCTTCCCCACCGCTCCTTCTTTGACTGCCCGAAGCCTCAGCAACTCGTTGTCCAGGACCAGGAGTTTGTAACCTCATAGTCTCTGGGAACGCGTAGCACAGACCTTTCTGCAAGGCCTCCCGGAGTTGTCTCATCCTCTGCTCCCTCTGCGACGGTAACATAAGGTCCGCAACCTTACCCTTGTACCGTGGATCAAGGAGAGTGGCCAGCCAGTAATGGTCCCTCTCCTTGATCCGAAGAATACGAGGATCCTTCCGCAGACTTTGCAGGATCAGGGAGGCCATGCAGCGTAGGTTAGCTGAGGCATTCAGTCCGGAGTCCTCTGGGTCACTAAGGACGACATGATCCGCAGCCACCTCCTCCCAGCCACGTACAAGTCCACTGGTTTCTTGGGACTGTAAATCATCCCTAAAAGACTGCTGCTGATGATGCTGAGTGCCAGCCTCCACCTCCATGCTGACACAATCCTCCTCCTCCTCCTCCTCCTCCTCCTCCTCCTCCTCCTCCTCTTCCTGTGCGATGGGTGGGACAGAAGGAACACTGTCAGGGTAAAGGGGGCCTTGAGAGGCAAGGAAGTCCTCCTCTTCCTGCCTCTGTTCTGCCTCAAGTGCCCTGTCCATTATTCCACGCAGCGTGTGCTCCAACAGGTGGACAAGAGGTACAGTGTCACTGATGCATGCACTGTCACTGCTCACCATCCTCGTGACCTCCTCAAATGGTGCCAGGACAGTGCATGCATCCCTGATCATGCCCCACTGGCGTGGTGAAAAAAACCCGAGCTCCCCTGACCCTGTCCTGGTGCCGTAGTCGCACAGGTACTCATTGATGGCCCTCTGCTGCGTGTGCAGCCGCTGCAGCATGGCCAACGTTGAGTTCCACCTGGTGGGCATGTCACATATAAGGCGGTTCTTGGGCAGGTTCAACTCCTTTTGCAGCTCAGCCAGGCGAGCACTGGCATTATAAGATCTGCGGAAATGAACACAGACTTTCCTGGCCTGCCTCAGGACATCCTGTAAGCCCGGGTACCTGCCCAAGAACCGCTGCACCACCAGGTTAAGGACGTGAGCCATACAGGGCACATGGGTCAGTTGTCCCTGTCGGAGGGCGGAGAGGAGGTTGGTGCCATTGTCGCAAACCACCATTCCTGGCTTAAGCTGGCGTGGCGTCAACCACCTCTCGGCCTGCCCCTGCAGAGCAGACAGGACCTCTGCCCCAGTGTGGCTCCTGTCCCCCAAACACACCAGCGCAAGCACGGCATGGCATCTTTTTGCCTGCGTACTTGCGTAGCCCCTTGAACGCCTACGGAGCTCCGCTGGTTCCGAGGACAAACCACAGGAAGAGGCCATGGAGGAAGAAGAAGAGGAGGGGGTGGAGGAGAGAGGTGTGTCACAACCAGTAGTAGCATTTTGGAGGCGTGGCGGTGGAACAACCTCCAACACTACTGCACCTTGTCCTGCATCCTTCCCAGCTGCCAAAAGAGTGACCCAATGGGCCGTGAAAGAAAGGTAACGTCCCTGTCCATGCCTGCTGGACCATGAGTCAGCGGTAATATGCACCTTACCGCTGACCGCCCTGTCCAGCGAGGCCAAGACATTGCCTTCCACATGCCTGTAGAGAGCCGGAATCGCCTTCCGTGAGAAAAAGTGGCGTTTGGGAACCTGCCACTGAGGAACCGCACATTGCACAAACTCACGGAAGGGGGCCGAGTCTACCAACTGAAAAGGCAGCAGTTGAAGCGCTAGCAATTTAGCCAAGCTAGCATTCAACCGCTGGGCATGTGGATGGCTGGGAGTGAACTTCTTTCGACGGTCCAGCAGCTGGGGCAGGGAAATTTGCCTGCTAGAATCGGACGTCGGTGTACTGCTAGCAGAGTGCCCGCAAGTACTTGGCTGTGACACACCTAATTCTACACCTTCATTCCTCTCAAAGCAGGTTTCAGAGAGGACTGAAGGTATAGTGGGGTTGGATATCCCAGCTGATGCGGTGCAAGAAGGGGTCAGCTTTGTTCTTTGGTGTGGGTCTTTAAGGTAGGCTTGCCAACGAGCTGCATGGCAGGTCAACATATGTCTGATCAAGCATGTGGTGCCCAAGCGGCTGATGTTTTGGCCACGTGATATACGAGACATATGTTGCAAACAGCAGCTGTGCGATCTGATGCACTTGCCTCAAAAAAGGCCCACACCAAAGAACTTTTTGAATGACGGGCAGAGGCAGCGCCCTGCACAGGCGGAGCTCTGCGGTGTGATTCCGTCGGTGTGCTGCCCATACGCTGGCCACTCAAGGGCATCCTGCCTCGTTGGAGATGTGCCTCCTCCTCATCCTCCTCCTCCTCCTCTCTCCTATTAGGCACCCACGTGGAGTCAGTGACCTCATCATCCCCTCCCTCCTCATCACTGGAGCCAATCTGGCAGTATGCTGCAGCTGCTGGAGCATGACTGCCAGATTGGTGTCCTTCTTGAGCATCCCCTCTCTCTGCTCTCACGCTACTGCCTTCCTCTAGCTGGGTATCATCATCAGATCCTTCGAAACGCTGGGCATCCTCCTGGAGCATGTACCCAACACTGTGCTCAAACAGTTCGGGGGACTCCTCAGGAGGAGGACATGGTGGGTCTAGGGAAGGATTGACTAATGAAGATAATGATACCAGAGAAGAGGACGCTTTGGCAGCTGCTTTGCCAGTACCCTGAGCCTGGGTGAGAGAGGATGAGGAGGATGAGGTGGGCTTGGTCATCCACTCTACCAAGTCTTCGGCATGATGTGGCTCAACATGTCCAGCTGCCGAAAAGAAGGACAAGCGTGTCCCATGGCCATGTGCTGATGACAATGCACCGCGTCCACGACCAGCACTGTTGCCCCCAGACACAGAGCCTGCTTGCCCTCTTTTTTTGCCTCCTGACTGTCTGCCTCTCCTTGTTTGCCTTCCAGACATTTTAATGGATGGCCTGCAGGGAGATGGGAAAAACAGCAATAAGGGCTACCTTCAGGTGTATACTGTGCAGGAGGCTTAGCAACAATGACACTGACACTGTCCCCTGCCTGTCCTTCTCTGTCCCTAAACACAAGGATTTGCAATATGCTTCAGCAAGATTGGTTTAGCACAGAATAGCACATTGACAGTTTCCCTCACTGTCCTTCTCTGTCCCTACAAACAAGGTTTAGCACAGAATAGCACACTGATAGTTTCCACGAGTGTCCTTCTCTGTCCCTAAACTCAAGGATTTCAAATATGGTTCAGCAAGATTGGTTTAGAACAGAATAGCACACTGACACTTTCCCTCACTGTACCTCTCTGTCCCTAAACTCAAGGATTTCAAATATGGTTCAGCAAGATTAGTTTAGAACAGAATAGCACACTGACACTTTCCCTCACTGTACCTCTCTGTCCCTACAAACAAGGTTTAGCACAGAATAACACACTGACACTCTCCCTACCTATCCTTATTTGTCCCTAAACACAAGGAATCCAGGATTAGTAAAGGAAAAAAAATGACACTGTCCCTGCCTATGCTTCTCTTTCCCTGCTCCGGAACACACTACACAAGGCCGCCGTGCTGGCGGCCTTTTATAGTGTGGGGCGTGTACTAAACCCCCTCAGCAATAATTGGCCACAGGCATCCTGCCTGTGGCCAATCATTGCTCTCCTCGCTGCCGGCGCTGTGATTGGCCAAGCATGCGGGGTCACAGTGCATGCTTGGCCAATCACAGCGCCTGGATGACACTGCGATGGCGTAGTGCATTGTGGGCCGTTCGCGTCACTCGAATTTGGCGCGAACGGCCCAAATCGTTCGATCTTCGTCGAACGATCGAACAGCCGATGTTCGAGTCAAACACGAAGCTCATCCCTACTTCTCTATGCGGCAAGCACTTAAAAAAACACAGCAAGTCACCGGAACATGTCTTGGTGGATCCAACCACGTCCCTGGAAGACAGAAAATGCCCCAACCACAAGAAAATCCTGGAATATTACTGCACCGAGGACTCGACCTGCATCTGTGTCACCTGTTGCTTGGTTGGAGAACATCGGGGACACAAGGTGGAACCAATGGATGACGCATCTGAGAAGAAAAATAAGAAACTGAGGACCTTTCTAGAGGAACTGACCTCAAAGAGGGAGCAAGCCGAGAGAGACTTCCAAACCCTTCAGAGACACAACAAAAAAGTGCAGAGAAAACTGACCGGTGAAACCGATAGGATCGCCGCCCTTTTCAGAGACCTCAGAAAACAGATGGATGACCTTGAGAAGAGGGTCTTGTCGGAGATTATCAGACAAGAAGAACAGATATCATTGTCCATCTCTGAGAAGATCCAGCAGCTGGAAATCAAGAAGGACGAGCTATCCAAGAAGATGTTGTACATTGAAGAACTGTGCGACACCAAAGATTCCCTGGCGGTCCTAAAGGAACAAGAATCGGAAATGAACGACCCTCCTAATCCCGAGGAAGTAGAACATCGGGACACAAAGAAGGACGGTCACTTCCTCTGCTATGTTGGTGATCTAGAGAAGAATCTGATCTCACTAACTCTGCATTCGGGTTTAACTGATATAGTATCGCGCCTAAAGAAGGAGATCCACATAGAAGAAGCTGTGGACATATTGTTGGATGTCAACACCGTTGCCAAATTTGTCCAAATAGACGATGACCTGAAAAGGGCGTGTTATTCGAAGAACCAAGAACACCCAGATTCACCGGAGAGGTTTGAGGATTGTCAGGTTTTGAGCACAAAGAGCTTTTCGTCGGGGCAGCATTTCTGGGAGGTGGAGACCAGTAAGACGGGAAATTGGAGGATAGGGGTGGCCTATGCCGGGATAGAGAGGAAAGGGGAGCACTCTTACATCGGGAACAATAACAAGTCCTGGTGTTTGTGCAAAACTAATAAGAAATATTCCGTGATGCATGATAGTAAAACTACCCAGTTACCTGACAAATTTTCTTCCCAGAGGATAGTGACCTGTCTGGATTATAAGGCCGGGTCCTTATCCTTTTATGAGCTCGGGGATACCGTCCGACCCTTATTCACCTTCACCACCACCTTCACTGAGCCCCTCCACCCTGCATTCTACATATGGGATGAGTGGTTAAGAATCAAAAGCTAGGGGTCTATTATATAAAACATTCATTGTAATATATCTATTATCTAAACATTCATTGCACAAATGTCAAATGCATTCGTGCAAGTTGAACAAAATGTCCAGTAATTTTTCTAAGAGAATAATGCCTCTATCGGCTCCATCTATTGTCCAAAATGCAGTTGTTTTATTTTTGAGAAATACCACATTTTGACCACTAGATGGAGCTGACCACCACCTTAACCGAGCCCCTCTACCCTGCATTCCACATATGGGATGAGTGGTTAAGAATCAAAAGCTAGATTGGTTAAAATAAGGGGTCTATTGTCTCAACATTCATTGCACAAATGTCAAAAGTAGACAGGTGAACAGCCAATTTTTTATTTATTTTTTCCTTTTTCGGATCATTCGTTATGAACGAAATTCGTTATTTCAAATAAATTCGGAAAAATTCAAATTAGGTACGTTCCATTCGTATTCTGTGGATGCGGTATTCGTTATTTTGAAAATTCGGATAAATTCGTATTCGTTACAGGCAGAAACATTTGAAATGAAATTACAATACCTATAATTTATTAGTTTATAACTATTATTACAGTTTTTATTATTATTATTTATAATAATAATAATAAAAACTATAATAATAATGGTACTAAACTTAATAATTTAATTATAATAGAAATTATCCGAATATTTGTTTTTTGTTCTTTCGGAGTTTCGTATTTTTGGATTTTCGTTCTTTCGAATTTTCGAATTTCATTCTTTCGAATTTTGCCTCTTCAGTAATTTTTTTCCGTGAAAATTTTTGTTAAACAGTTTTACGTTAATTTGGATTCTTCCGAAATTAATGAATATGCCGAATTTTAACGAAAAAATAATTAGGAACAAAAGGAATTGCACACGTCTAGTCGAAAGCATTCATGCAAGTTGAACGAAATGTCCAGTAATTTTTCTAAGAGATAAAATGCCTCTATCATCAGCTCCATCTACTGTTCAAAATGCGGTAGTTTTCATTTTTGAGAAATACCACATGTTGACCACTAGATGGAGCGGACCACCACCTTCACTGAGCCCCTCTACCCTGCATTCCACATACGAGATGAGTGGTTAAAGTATTACTAAACCCTCAACAGTAAAATCGGACTGTATATGCAGTAAGGCATGCTTGTTAATCCTGCACATTGTGTAAAAAGGCTCTTTAATCCTGTCTTCTCTGATCCCCCATCTTCTTCCACAGTCCCCAATCCATTTTCCGATAAAACAGCCTTGGGGGCACACTGCACATGCTCAGTTTGGTGTGTATTGCTTAAGAGATTTTTTTTTGGGAAGGTGCATGTGATCAGCACATGGTAGAGCCGTACGGTTCAGGCTAAAATTAGATTTACGTTTTTTTTTGCTTGGAATAAAGATCTCTATTCTCGCAACGTAACATCATCTTTCACATACTAGAAAAATGTGCTAACTTTTCAAAAAAAAATTTTTCATTCTCCTGGGGAGAGCAGATATAGTGACTGCAGGCTCCTGGGGAGAGCAGATATAGTGACTGCAGGCTCCTGGGGAGATCAGATATAGTGACTGCAGGGTCCTGGGGAGAGTAGATATAGTGAATGCAGGGTCCTGGGGAGATCAGATATAGTGACTGCAGGCTCCTGGGGAGATCAGATATCGTGACTGCAGGCTCCTGGGGAGAGCAGATATAGTGACTGCAGGCTCCTGGGGAGATCAGATATAGTGACTGCAGGCTCCTGGGGAGATCAGATATAGTAACTGCAGGCTCCTGGGGAGATCAGATCTAGTGACTGCAGGCTCCTGGGGAGATCAGATATAGTGACTGCAGGCTCCTGGGGAGAGCAGATATAGTGAATGCAGGCTCCTGGGGAGATCAGATATAGTGACTGCAGGCTCCTGGGGAGAGCAGATATAGTGACTGCAGGCTCCTGGGGAGATCAGATATAGTGACTGTAGGCTCCTGGGGAGATCAGATATAGTGAATGCAGGCTCCTGCAGGACCAGATGCCATGTCATCAAGATGGGACCAATGGTCTTCCAATGTATATGATGATTTTGGCGAGAGGGGCGGAGACAAGAATGGTCTGCGCTCATCTGCTGTTGGAGGTTGGAGCGCCGTTGGGGGGACCGGCCTTTGGAAAATGCAAGACAGTAGGACCATGGATTAAGGTGATATTCTGGGTTTTGTTTCCCTTAAAATAAAACTGAGTATTAGGCCCCTTTCACACTGACACGTTTTTCAGGCGGTTTAGCGCTAATAATAGCGCTGCTATACCGCCTGAAAAAATCGTGCCCTGCAGTCTTCAGTGTGAAAGCCCAAAGGCTTTCACACTGAAGCGGTGCGCTAGCAGGACCGCTCCAAAAGTCCTGCTAGCCGCATCTTTACAGCGGTGAAGGAGCGGTGTGTTCACCGCTCCTTTACCGCTGCTGCCCATTGAAAGCAATGGGAGACCGCGGTAATACCGCCCGCAATGCGCCTCTGCAGAGGCGCATTGCGGGCGGTATTAACCCCTTTTTCTGCCGCTAGCGGGGGTTAAATTCACCCCGCTAGCGGCCGCATAACGCGGTAAAAACGAAGGTATAGCGGCACTAAAAATAGCGCCGCTATACCCACAGCGCACCTCCCGCCCCAGTGTGAAAGAGGCCTTAGACATGTGCACTGCCAAAAAATTCATTCGTTTTCGTTTCATTGTTTGTTTTTTTTGTTTTGTTTTTTAGGTCATTCGTTATTTCATATCGCAAAAAGTGGCCCGGTCTTTAGCCAGCCAAATAGTCCGGGGCTGAAGTGGTTAAGGAGCTTTGCCTGTTGCCATAGAAACAAAGCCGCTCCCCGCAGTGCTGAGCTCTGAGACGCATTCCATTTTCTAGAAGCGATTCGGCTTTCACTTTCATTCTTCCTCCATTATTACGATGGCGTCTGCCGATGTGAGAGAAGGGCTGAGCTGCTCCATCTGTCTTGACGTTTATAAGGATCCCGTAACCCTTCGATGTGGACACAACTTCTGCCGGGCCTGCATTGATTGCACACTGGATAAACAGGAGGCGACTGGAGGCTATTCCTGTCCGGACTGCAGGCAAAAGATTCAGGATCGATCATCCCTGTACAGAAACATAACCCTCCGTAACATAGCCCAGTGTTTTCTCACCGCTCAGCCAGATCAGGGGGAGACCGGGGTCTTCTGTACTTATTGTGACTCTCCTGTTCCTGCTGTGAAGACCTGCCTGCTGTGCGAAGCTTCTCTATGCAGCAAGCACTTAAAAAAACACAGCAAGTCACCGGAACATGTCTTGGTGGATCCAACCACGTCCCTGGAAGACAGAAAATGCCCCAACCACAAGAAAATCCTGGAATATTACTGCACCGAGGACTCGACCTGCATCTGTGTCACCTGTTGCTTGGTTGGAGAACATCGGGGACACAAGGTGGAACCAATGGATGACGCATCTGAGAAGAAAAAGAAGAAACTGAGGACCGTTCTACAGGAACTGACCTCAAAGAGGGGGCAAGCCGAGAGAGACGTCCAAACCCTTCAGAGACACAACAAAAAAGTGCAGAGAAAACTGACCGGTGAAAGCGAGAGGATCGCCGCCCTTTTCAGAGACCTCAGAAAACAGATGGATGACCTTGAGAAGAGGGTCTTGTCGGAGATTAGCAGGCAAGAAGAACAGATATCATTGTCCATCTCTGAGAAGATCCAGCAGCTGGAAATCAAGAAGGACGAGCTATCCAAGAAGATGTTGTACATTGAAGAACTGTGCGACACCAAAGATTCCCTGGCGGTCCTAAAGGAACAAGAATCAGAAATGAACGACCCTCCTAATCCCGAGGAAGTAGAACATCGGGACACAAAGAAGGACGGTCACTTCCTCTGCCATGTTGGTGATCTAGAGAAGAATCTGATCTCACTAACTCTGCATTCGGGTTTAACTGATATAGTATCGCGCCTAAAGAAGGAGATCCACATAGAAGAAGCTGTGGACATATTGTTGGATGTCAACACCGTTGCCAAATTTGTCCAAATAGACGATGACCTGAAAAGGGCGTGTTATTCGAAG
Source organism: Rana muscosa (assembly GCA_029206835.1). Lineage (NCBI taxonomy): Eukaryota > Metazoa > Chordata > Amphibia > Anura > Ranidae > Rana > Rana muscosa. The sequence goes on from CM055128.1 coordinate 4,750,732, forward strand.
AACCAAGAACACCCAGATTCACCGGAGAGGTTTGAGGATTGTCAGGTTTTGAGCACAAAGAGCTTTTCGTCGGGGCAGCATTTCTGGGAGGTGGAGACCAGTAAGGCGGGAAATTGGATGATAGGAGTGGCCTATGCCGGGATAGAGAGGAAAGGGGAGCACTCTTACATCGGGAACAATAACAAGTCCTGGTGTTTGTGCAAAACTAATAAGAAATATTCCGTGATGCATGATAGTAAAACTATCCAGTTACCTGACAAATTTTCTTCCCAGAGGATAGTGACCTGTCTGGATTATAAGTCCGGGTCCTTGTCTTTTTATGAGCTCGGGGATACCGTCCGACCCTTATTCACCTTCACCACCACCTTCACCGAGCCCCTCCACCCTGCATTCTACATATGGGATGAGTGGTTAAGAATCAAAAGCTAGGGGTCTATTATATAAAACATTCCTTGTAATATATCTATTATCTAAACATTCATTGCACAAATGTCAAATGCATTCGTGCAAGTTGAACAAAATGTCCAGTAATTTTTCTAAGAGAATAATGCCTCTATCGGCTCCATCTATTGTCCAAAATGCGGTAGTTTTATTTTTAGAAATACCACATTTTGACCACTAGATGGAGCTGACCACCAGCTTAACCGAGCCCCTCTACTCTGCATTCCACATATGGGATGAGTGGTTAAGAATCAAAAGCTAGATTGGTTAAAATAAGGGGTCTATTGTCTCAACATTCATTGCACAAATGTCAAAAATAGACAGGTGCACAGCCATTTTTTTTCTTTTCCTTTTTCGGATCATTCGCTATGATCGAAATTCGTTATTTCAAATAAATTCAGAAAAATTCAAATTGGGTACGTTCCATTCGTATTCTGTGGATGCGGTATTCGTTATTTTGAAAATTCGTAAATTCGGATAAATTCGTATTCGTTACAGGCAGAAAAATTTGAAAGGAAATTTACAATACCTATAATTTATTAGATTATAACAATTATTACAGTTTTTATTATTATTATTTGAATGAATAAATGAATAAAAACTATAATAATGTTACTAAACTTAATAATTTAATTATAATAGAAAATATCCAAATGTTTGTTTTTTGTTCTTTCGGAGTTTCGTATTTTTGTTCTTATTTTTGGATTTTCGTTCTTTCAAATTTTCGAATGTTCGTCCTTATTTTTTGGATTTTTGTTCTTTCGAATTTTTGAATTTCATGCTTTCGAATTTTGCCTCTTCAGTAATTTTTTTCCGGGAAAATTTTTGTTAAACGGTTTTACGTTAATTTGGATGCTTCCGAAATTAATGAATATGCCGTATTTTGACGAAAAACGAAATCGGAACAAAATGAATTACACACGTCTAGTCGAAAGCATTCATGCAAGTTGAACCAAATGTCCAGTAATTTTTCTAATCATCAGCTCCATCTACTGTCCAAAATGCGGTAGTTTTCATTTTTGAGAAATACCACATGTTGACCACTAGATGGAGCGGACCACCACCTTCACTGAGCCCCTCTACCCTGCATTCCACATACGGGATGAGTGGTTAAAGTATTACTTATCCCTCAAAAGTAAAATCAGACTGTGTATGCAGTAAGGCATGCTTGTTAATCCTGCACATTGTGTAAAAAGGCTCTTTAATCCTGTCTTCTCTGATCCCCCATCTTCTTCAACAGTCCCCAATCCATTTGCTGATAAAACAGCCTTGGGGGCACACTGCACATGCTCAGTTTGGTGTGTGTATTGCTTAAGAGTTTTTTTTTTGGGAAGGTGCATGTGATCAGCACAGGGTAGAGCTGCACGATTCTGGCTATAATGAGAATCACAATTTTTTTGCTTAGAATAAAGATCACGATTCTCGCAGCGTAACATCATCTTTCACATTATACAAAACAATTGGGCTAACTTTACTAATTTTTTTTTTGAAATCTCCTGGGGAGAGCAGATTTGGTGACTGCAGGCTCCTGGGGAGAGCAGATATGGTGACTGCAGGCTCCTGGGGAGAGGAGATATAGTGACTTCAGGCTCCTGGGGAGAGGAGATATAGTGAATGCAGGCTCCTGGGGAGACCAGATATAGTGGCTGCAGGGTCCTGGAGAGAGCAGATATAGTGACTGCAGGCTCCTGGGGAGAGCAGATATAGTGACTGCAGGCTCCTGGGAGAGCAGATATAGTGACTGTAGAGTCCTGGAGAGAGCAGATATAGTGACTTCAGGCTCCTGGGGAGAGGAGATATAGTGAATGCAGGCTCCTGGGGAGAGCAGATATAGTGACTGCAGGCTCCTGGGGAGAGCAGATATAGTGACTGCAGGCTCCTGGGGAGAGGAGATATAGTGAATGCAGGCTCCTGGGGAGACCAGATATAGTGGCTGCAGGGTCCTGGAGAGAGCAGATATAGTGACTGCAGGCTCCTGGGGAGAGCAGATATAGTGACTGCAGGCTCCTGGGGAGAGCAGATATAGTGACTGCAGGGTCCTGGAGAGAGCAGATATAGTGACTTCAGGCTCCTGGGCAGAGGAGATATAGTGAATGCAGGCTCCTGGGGAGAGCAGATATAATGACTGCAGGCTCCTGGGGAGAGCAGATATAGTGACTGCAGGCTCCTGGGGAGAGGAGATATAGTGAATGCAGGCTCCTGGGGAGAGCAGATATAGTGACTGCAGGCTCCTGGGGAGAGCAGATATAGTGACTGCAGGCTCCTGGGGAGATCAGATATAGTGACTGCAGGCTCCTGGGGAGAGGAGATATAGTGACTGCAGAGTCCTGGAGAGAGCAGATATAGTGACTGCAGGCTCCTGGGGAGAGGAGATATAGTGAATGCAGGCTCCTGGGGAGAGCAGATATAGTGACTGCAGGCTCCTGGGGAGAGCAGATATAGTGACTGCAGGCTCCTGTGGAGAGCAGATATAGTGACTGCAGGCTCCTGGGGAGATCAGATATAGTGACTGCAGGCTCCTGGGGAGATCAGATATAGTGACTGCAGGCTCCTGGGGAGATCAGATATAGTGACTGCAGGCTCCTGGGGAGATCAGATATAGTGACTGCAGGCTCCTGGGGAGATCAGATATAGTGACTGCAGGGTCCTGGGGAGAGCAGATATAGTGGCTGCAGGCTCCTGGGGAGAGCAGATATAGTGGCTGCAGGCTCCTGGGGAGAGCAGATATAGTGGCTGCAGGCTCCTGGGGAGAGCAGATATAGTGGCTGCAGGGTCCTGGGGAGAGCAGATATAGTGGCTGCAGGGTCCTGGGGAGAGCAGATATAGTGGCTGCAGGGTCCTGGGGAGAGCAGATATAGTGGCTGCAGGCTCCTGGGGAGATCAGATATAGTGACTGCAGGCTCCTGGGGAGATCAGATATAGTGAATGCAGGCTCCTGGGGAGATCAGATATAGTGAATGCAGGGTCTTGGGGAGATCAGATATAGTGACTGCAGGCTCCTGCAGGACCAGATGCCATGTCATCAAGATGGGACCAATGGTCTTCCAATGTATATGATGATTTTGGCGAGAGGGGCGGAGACAAGAATGGTCTGCGCTCATCTGCTGTTGGAGGTTGGAGCGCCGTTGGGGGGACCGGGCTTTGGAAAATGCAAGACAGTAGGACCATGGATTAAGGTGATATTCTGGGTTTTGTTTCCCTTAAAATAAAACTGAGCATTAGACATGTGCACTGACAAAAAATTAATTCGTTTTTCGTTTCATTGTTTTTTGTTTTTTAGGTCATTCGTTATGATCAAAATTCGTTATTTCATATAAATTCTGAAATTCATAAATTAGAAAAATCGAAAATCCGAAAATAAGAACGAAAATTAAAAAAAATTGAAAATACAGAAATCCTAAATAATAACTAATCATTAAATTCTAGGTATTGGAATTTCCTTTTAAATTTGGCTGTTAGCGAACGTAACGAATAGGAATTTATCCGAAGTTACAAATTGTCCGAAATAACGAATGCCGTATATAAATGAATGGAACGTAACGAATAATAATAATAAAACCTTTTATCATTATTGTTATTTAATTTGTTACGTTCCATTCGTTAAGATTCGGCATTTGTTATTTCGGATAATTTGTAATTTCGGATAAATTCATATTCATTGCGTTCACTGACAGCCAAATTTAAAAGGAAATTGCAATACCTATAATTTATTAATTAGTTATTATTAGTTATTTCAGATTTTTAGATTTTCGTTCTTTTGATTCTTCATATTTCGAAAAAATTTGTTATTTTCATTAATTCAAATGATATCGCATATTAGCACATTATCTGACACTTAGCTGCAAACGAAGCCCTCGCCATCCTCGCTGGAGGCCGCATCTATCTTTCCCGTCTTCCTTCCGGGGGGGGGGGGGCAGACTCCGCATCTGTGATTGGCCTGAGCTGCATGACGTCACTCCCACACATGTGCGCGGGAGCCCTCCAGTCACAGCACTCGCTCCTTTAGATACAGCACGGGCTGGGGTTTTTTCACAGCGCATGCGCCGCTGACATCATCGGCACAGTATACAGTAAATATCTACTAAATGGCGCAAATTTAGGAGATCTTTACAGTACCTATAGGTAAGCCTTATTCCAGGCCTTATTATAGGCTTACCTATAGGTACAACTTACATAGGGAGGTTTACAACCTCTTTACTAGAATGTATTAAAAAATGCTAATTTGTAACAACTAACTGCTCTGCAAAATGAAACATATAAAAATTGCTAATTTGTAACTGCTATCCACTCTGCAATAGTAAACATATATATATATATAATGTAAAAGCAAGCTGTACATTGTTTATTATCTTTTTAGGAATACTGGGGTTCATATACTAAAACTGTAGCGTGCAAAATCTGTTGCAGCTGTGCATAGAAACCAATCCGCTTCCGGGTTTTAGCCCAGGTTCACACTGATGCGGGTTAGAACTCGCACGATTTCAAACCTGCAATGCAGCCCGACTTTGAGAGGGGGGGGGGGGGGTGCGATTTGACAGACATCTGGGCGGGTTCATGCACCGATGTCTATTTAAATTGCCCACGAAGCCGCCAAAAGTAGCAATGGAACTACTTTTGGGAATCAGTGCGGCGCCGCACCGATTTGGACAGTGCCGTTACCGGCAATAGCCGCCAATTTGGCATGCGATTTGACATGTCAAATCGGCCCGATGTGAACGGGGGCTTTTTGTCCAAGCTTCATTGAACAAGCTGAATACAGAAGCTGATTGGCTGCCATGCACAGCTGCACCAGATTTTGCGTTCTCCAGTTTTAGTAAATCAACCGCATTGGCTTTACATGCCATAGGTACTTTCAATTTGCAAGCTGACCAATAAGGGCCCTTGCCTGGTCGGCCCTGGCAGGAAGGGAAGCAAGAATGTGTCATTGTCATGAAGGTGATCTGTAGATGAACAAATGCCCCTAATGGAAGACCTAATACTTCTTAATACAGTATTAAACTCAAAACCAACAATGTCATATATTGCAGCTTACCAATCATTACATGTGGCGGCTGCATTCGCTTTTTTTTTTTTTTTACCCTCTGTTTTTACCTGGTGATCTGGCCAGTAACACACCTCCTGTATTCTGGAGGCAGGAGCACAGGGAGCACCTTTTGGACGACAGCAGTCAGTCTGGGGGGAGGGGAGTGTTAGATGGGCTAATTGATTTAAATACACCAACAAATTGAAGGTGAACTGCAGCTCACATTTTAGAAGCAGTTACAGTTTTCTGTTCCTTTTGGGATAAAGGTTTTAAATAAATAAAAGCTCATTGTAAGTAAGCTGGAACATGAACTCTTTATTGAAACACAGGTACACAGAGGATACACTCCCCCCGCTCTTTGCATTCAGGGCGGGGTAGACTGTCCAATCAGCAGGGAGAGCTGTTGGAGGAATTTCCCCCTCCCACCTCCAGCTGATTGCAGGAATTCCCCCCCCCCTCACAGCTAATCTACATACACATCCCATAATACCCAAGGCAGACAGACACAATAGAACAATGGAATACAGCCACACCCCAAAGGACCCAACACAGAGCACACCATAGTATGAGACAATATATATATATATATATATATACACACACACAACATTCTAGTGTGGCTGTACAGTGAGTCCGATTAGTACAGATCAGACTGGGGTTCTCGGTCACCCTGTGCCCCTATTAGAGACACAGGGTGACTTACACATAGGAGGTGCATGGGGAGCTGAAACAAGGGTTTCCCAACCTCCCCAAGGGATTCTGGGTTCCACTGGTCCTCCCCTGCCCAAAGTGACTCCCGCCACAGTAAGTACCTCTGTCAGTGGTAAATGGTTTGTCTCAACCCCCTAACTTCTACATCTGCAGGAGAGCATGTTATGTTGAAAAACAACAGACTTACTGGCCAGATCAAAATAAAGAAAAGGAAACCTAAAAAAAAAACAAATGCAGCCGTCACATCTAAGAATTGGCAAGCTGCAATATAGGTAAGGTTTGCTTTTGGGTTTAATATTGCTTTAAGTTGCAACTTTGTGACATTTATTTTGCTGATAATGGTATGCTGGCTTTTCTTTCTTCCTATTTCTCTGCTGTTGTATCTTTTGTCATGTGATTTGTTAATATTTAATAAAGAAGTTATGTGCCAAAAAAAAAAGAGACTCAGAAATTTGTTTTTGTTTTTTTTTAAACTTAAAGAGAAACTTTGATTTTATTATTTTAGATATTATTATTTAGGTTTTTTTACAGATAATGTAGCTGCTGACTTACCAGTGCCTGGGGGGACAATGCTGTGTCCCTACTGCAGCCAGTTCTTCTTACTGCTGAGGGTCCCCAGTGCTGCCATCTTGAATGTAGGAGCCGGCTGGCAGGGGACAGATGCAGCATCCTCCTAGGTAAGTAGATCCAATGGGCCAATGTGGTGCCCATATTTAAAAAGGGAACAAATTCTTTACCAAGTAACTATAGACCTGTTGGTGTAACTTCTATAGCTGGGAGGATACTGGAGAGATTAATAAAAGACACATAGATGAGTTCTTGCAGGAAAAAAAATAATTTAAGCAACAGACAGCATGGATTCATGAAAGACAGAAGTTGTCAAACAAATCTGATTTTTTTTTATGAGGAGGTAAGTAAAACCTTGGACAGAGGGGTGGATGTGGACGTGGTATACTTGGACAGGGGGGTGGCTGTGGACGTGGTATACTTGGACAGAGGGGTGGCGGTGGACGTGGTATACTTGGACAGAGGGGTGGCGGTGGACGTGGTATACTTGGGACAGAGGGGTGGCTGTGGACGTGGTATACTTGGGACAGAGGGGTGGCTGTGGAGGTGGTATACCTGGACAGATGGGTGGCTGTGGACGTGGTATACTGGGACAGAGGGGTGGCTGTGGACGTGGTATACTTGGACAGAGGGGTGGCTGTGGACGTGGTATACTTGGACAGAGGGGTGGCTGTGGATGTGGTATACTTGGGACAGAGGGGTGGCTGTGGACCTGGTATACCTGGACAGAGGGGTGGCTGTGGACGTGGTATACCTGGACAGAGGGGTGGCTGTGGACTTGGTATACTTGGACAGAGGGGTGGCTGTGGACGTGGTATACTTGGACAGAGGGGTGGCTGTGGACGTGGTATACGTGGACAGAGGGGTGGCTGTGGACGTGGTATACTTGGACAGAGGGGTGGCGGTGGATGTGGTATACGTGGACAGAGGGGTGGCTGTGGACGTGGTATACTTGGACAGAGGGGTGGTGCTGGATGTGGTATACATGGACAGATGGGTGGCGGTGGACGTGGTATACTTGGACAGAGGGGTGGCGGTGGATGTGGTATACGTGGACAGAGGGGTGGCTGTGGACGTGGTATACTTGGACAGAGGGGTGGTGCTGGACGTGGTATACTTGGACAGAGGGGTGGATGTGGACGTGGTATACTTGGACAGAGGGGTGGCTGTGGACGTGGTATACTTGGGACAGAGGGGTGGCTGTGGACGTGGTATACTTGGACAGAGGGGTGGCTGTGGACGTGGTATACTTGGACAGAGGGGTGGCTGTGGACGTGGTATACTTGGACAGAGGGGTGGCTGTGGACGTGGTATACTTGGACAGAGGGGTGGCTGTGGACGTGGTATACTTGGACAGAGGGGTGGATGTGGACGTGGTATACTTGGACAGAGGGGTGGCTGTGGACGTGGTATACTTGGACAGAGGGGTGGCTGTGGACGTGGTATACTTGGGACAGAGGGGTGGCTGTGGACGTGGTATACTTGGACAGAGGGGTGGCTGTGGACGTGGTATACTTGGACAGAGGGGTGGCTGTGGACGTGGTATACTTGGACAGAGGGGTGGCTGTGGACGTGGTATACTTGGACAGAGGGGTGGCTGTGGACGTGGTATACTTGGACAGAGGGGTGGCTGTGGACGTGGTATACTTGGACAGAGGGGTGGCTGTGGACGTGGTATACTTGGGACAGAGGGGTGGCTGTGGACGTGGTATACTTGGGACAGAGGGGTGGCTGTGGACGTGGTATACTTGGGACAGAGGGGTGGCTGTGGACGTGGTATACTTGGACAGAGGGGTGGCTGTGGACATGGTATACGTGGACACAGTTCCCCACACACGGCTCATGTGTAAAGTAAAGTCTACAGGCTTAGAAAGATCAATTTGCAAATGGATAGAAAACTGGCTAAAAGACAGAATTCAGAGAGTCGTGGTTAATGATTCTTACTCTGAATGGTCCAAGGTTATCAGTGGTGTACCCCAAGGTTCAGTGTTGGGACCCTTACTTTTTAATACAGTAGTGCCTTGGATTACGAGAATAATCCGTTCCAGGAGAATGCTTGTAATCCAAAGCACTCGCATATCAAAGCGAGTTTCCCCATAGAAATCAATGGAAACAAAGATAATTCGTTCCACATTGACTTCTATTGTATGCAGTACAGCATGTGGCCAGAGGTGGGGGGACGCCGGAGAGACTCTGAAATACTCTGAGACCTCTCGGATGCACCCGAAAACCCTCAGAGAGGTTCAGAAACACTCGGGAAACACAGAGTGTTTCCGAGTGCATCCGAGCGGCTTAGAACGGCTCGGAGTGCCACCGGCGCCCCCGCACCTCTGGCCAAATGCGGTATTGCACGCCGCAGAGGCTTGAATCCTGCTCGTTTTGCGAGACAACACCGTAAACCGAGTCAGGATTTAAAAAAAAATAATTAGGTCATATTGCGAAACGCTCGTTAACCGCGTTACTCTCAATCCGAGGTATTACTGTACCTGTAATAAATAAATAACCCAAACTTGCCAATATTCTTCACTAGAAACATAAAACAGAAAATACTACAGCCCATGACATGCACAAGACCAAGATAGTAATAAAAGAGTAAAAAGACAGACAGTATAAGGAATGGGGGTTGTTAAAATAATAGTTTATTTTCATTATCTAACAGATTTATTTAAATTTGTATCATTATTATTAGTAACAACCAACATTTTACATATAAAATCTGGTCATGGATTAGGTCCAGCCACTGATTGCCTTCCACCCTCTACCCCAAGAGGCCAGCTATGCCCACAAGTAAACCAGTTGATGCCCGTTTTTTCACAAGCTACCAACTCCTTTATAAAAATAATATATAACAAAGTGCAGCACTAAATAATATATATTCGTATTTGGAATTTTTTTGGTATTAACTTTATCTTACTTACTAAAGTTATACAAAGTAGGGGATAGTTTTATGGAAAGATTCACAGCGTCTCCCCGCGGGGATGTAGTCCCAAGGGAGGGGGCTCCCCGCGGGGATGTAGTCCCAAGGGAGGGGGCTCCCCGCAGGGATGTAGTCCCAAGGGAGGGGGCGAGCACGCTGAATAACCCCCAGCCAGAACGGCTCGGATGATGGGGGGGAAGCCTACTGAGTAGGAACAGGAAGTGAGAAATTCAGACAAAGAAAAAAAACATTTAGAAGGGAAATGGAAGGAAAAGGTAAGTGAACCCACAATGCACGAGCTTAAAGGAACCTATTTAGAAAATAAAAAACAAACCTTTACAACCCCTTTTAACCACTTGCCGCCCGCCCTATAGCGGATTGACGGCGGCAAAGTGGTTTCAAAATCCTGACTGGGCGTCATATGACATCCTCAGGATTTTGAGCCGCTGCGCGCCCTCGGGGTCGCGCATCGCGGCGATCGTTGTTGCGGGATGTCAGTCTGACACCCCGATCTCAGACGGAGACTCTTTATCACGTGATCAGCCGTGTCCAATCACGGCTGATCACGATGTAAACAGGAGAAGCCGGTCATCGGCTTTTCCTCACTCGTGTCTGTCAGACACGAGTAGAGGAGAGCCGATCGGCTGCTCCTCTGACGGGGGGTTTGTGCTGATCTATTATCAGCGCAGCCCCCCCCCCGAGGATGCCCACACTGGACCACCAGGGATGCCACTGGACCACCAGGGATACCACCAGGGATGCCCACCACCAGGTATGCCTCCCTAGACCACCAGGGATGCCATTCTGTGCCCCTAATGTATGCCAATCAGTGCCCACAATGGATGCCAATCAGTGCCCACAATGGGCATCACTGATTGGCAGGCATCATTGTTTGGCACTGATTGGCATCCATTAGTAACACATTACAGTACAGTGCCACCTATCAGTGCCCATCCATGCCACCTATCAGTGCCCATTCATGCCCATCCGTGCCACCTATCAGTGCCCATCTGTGCCGCCTATCAGTGCCCATCCGTGCCGCCTATCTGTGCCCATCCGTGCCGCCTATCTGTGCCGCCCATCCATGCCGCCTACCGGTGCCCATCCGTGCCGCCTACCGGTGCCCATCCGTGCCGCCTACCGGTGCCCATCCGTGCCGCCTATCGGTGCCCATCCGTGCCACCTATCGGTTCCCATCCGTGCCGCCTCATCGGTGCCCATCAGTGCAGCCCCATCAGTGCCCATCAGTGAAGGAGAAAACCTACTTATTTACAAAGTTTTGTAACTGAAACAAAAAAATATGTGTTTTTTCAAAATTTTCGGTCTTTTTTTAATTTTTTTAGCAGAAAAAAAAAATTGCAGAGGCGATCAAATACCACCAAAAGAAAGCTCTATTTGTGGGAACAAAATGATAAAACTTTAGTTTGGGTACAGTGTAGCATGACCGCACAATTGTCATTCAAAGTGCAACAGCGCAGAAAGCTGAAAATTGGTCTGGGCAGGAAGCTGTATAAGTGCCCTGTATTGAAGTGGTTAAAGTTGTCGATACCATTTAAAGTAGAACCAAATGCAAAACATTTTTTTTTTCATTTTAGATAAAGTAAGAGCGGGTTATTTTGTCGTTTTTTGTCATCGGTCTCCCATTGGGGAGATTTCCTTCCACTTCCTGTCTCATAGCCAAAACCGGAAATTGAGAGGAAATCCCTCCAAAGTGAAGGAATCTCAAGTTACTAGTGTCCCCATTGGAAGATTTCCCCTCTATTCCTGTTCTGGTGACAAACCAAAGTTTGGGATTTTCTTTCACTCAGTGACAAAAGTGAACAGGACAAATAGAGAGGGCGAGTCTCCCGAATGGGGACAGACACAGCAATAAAAACCTGACAGTAGTTCTAACCCCTCTCCACTCCAAAACTTAAAGCGGAGTTCCACCCAAATTTGGAACTTCCGCTTTATCCACTCCTCGCCCCCTTACGTGCCACATTTGGCATGTAATTTTTTTTTGGGGGGGGGGAGTGGGGGCTTTAGTAGGAGTAAGACTTCCTGTCCCACTTCCTCCTTCCGCCCTGGGGTCGCCTAGGCAATACGTCATATCGCCTTTTGGCGGTCCCTCCCTGTAGGCGATCACCTGGGACACGTGACAAGTCCCAGGCGATAGCCTGTCCACTCAGAGAGCGCTGTGCCGTTCGCGCATACGCAGTGAGTGCCCGGCTGTGAAGCCGAAAGCTGTCATGGCCGGGTGCCCACACTATGAATGGAGGCGCCGGTGGAGAAGGGGGGGGGGAGAGGAGCGGAGCTCCGGGCGTTGCGTCGCTAGACAGTGGAACAGGTAAGTGTCTGTTTATTAAAAGCCAGAAGATACACTTTTTGTAGCTGCTGACTTTTAATAAACATAAAAAAAGGCCGGAACTCCCCTTTAAAGAATGAAATTGTCTTTAGACCCCTTTCACATTGGGCGGTTTGCAGGCGCTATTGCACTAAAAACAGCGCCTGCAAACTGACCTGAAACAGCGGCTGCTGTTTCTCCAGTGTAAAAGCCCTGAGGGCTTTCACACTGGAGCGGTGCACTAGCAGGACGGAAAAAAAAGTCCTGCTAGCCGCATCTTTGGAGCGGTGAAGGAGCGGTGTGTTTACCGCTCCTCCACCGCTTCTGCTCATTGAAAGCAATGGGACACTGTGGCTATACCGCCGGCAAAGCGCCTCTGCGGTGGTTTTTAACCCTTTTTCGGCCGCTAGCAGGGGGATAAAACCACCCCGCTGGCGGCCGAATAGCGACGCAGAATTAGCGGTAAAGCGCCGCTAAAAATAGCGGCGCTTTACCGCCGACGCCGCTCCCGCCCCAGTGTGAAGGGGGCCTTATAGTTACACTTTAATCACCTAGTATTCCTAGCTTAGAATCCTTATCCATACATTATTATATACACACAGAGCTACGTGAAGGGCCTCGGTGAAGGTGGCATTGAAGGTGTGTAGATGTTGGATCGGGTCACTTAGCTCATAAAAGGATAAACGCCCGGCTCCGTGATCTACATACACTCTGATTCTTTGTCCCTGCCCAAGATTTCCCGACAATGATATTTGCTTCTGCTTACCATTATGTCTTGCAAAATAGGTGTAGCCCGCTCTATGGATACCCCAAGACTTGTTATTGGACCCAATCCAGGATTTTATCCCCTCTCGGTCTATACTGCTATAGGCCACCCCTACTATCCAGTAGTCGGCCCTCTGAGTGTCAACCTCCCAGTAGCACTGTCCCCAACCTAAACTATCCAAGCTCAAGACCTGATCGTTCTGCTTGAAGCTCCGAGGACCGGTATAGCAATTCGGATTTTGGTTGTTCTTGGAAACGGATTTGTAGTCGTTTGATAACATTACATTGGCGGATGCCGTATTTGCATCCAGTGTTATGTTGGTTATTTCGTGTATCTGAAGATGTTTCTTGATATCAGTCATAATATCGCAGAATCCGATGTGTAAGGTTTCGAAAACCCGGCCTTCATCGAATTTTCCGGCAGAACTAATTTGTTCATCTGTTATATTAGTCTCTTGTTCTTCCACCTCATCCATGTTGGTTTCACATGCTTGTAGGACACTTAAAGGATCAGTCATTTCACAAAGTTGCTCGGTGTCGGCAATTTCCTTGGTGAGGTCTTCCTGGGTTTCTTCCAGCTTCTGGATCAGATTAGAGACGGCTTTTAATGTCTTTTCTTCCAGTGTTGCAATCTGAGTTAAGGCTTTCTTCTCTAACCCATCCAACTGTTCCCTGATGTTCTTCAGAACGTTCATGACTTTCCCTCTAATGTCAGCCACGGTTTCCGGCACCATTGTCTTGCTCTTCTGTAGAACTTGAAGGCTTTCCTTGGTTTTATTCTTGTTGGAGATCATTTTTTCCAGGTCTTCCTTCAAGGTCTCTTTCATTTTAACAGCAGCCTCTGGTAGAACCTCTACTTGGTGGCCTTTGTGGTCTCCAGCGAAGGAGCAAGTTGCACATATGCAGACGTTATCATCGGAGCAGAAATACTTGAGGATCTCGTTGTGGACAGAACATTTTCTGCTCTCCAAGGAGGTGGTAGGGTCCGACAGGACATGTTCTGATGACTTGCTGTGGACCCTCACATGATTATCACACAGTGAAGCTTCACAAAGCACACAGGTTTTAACAGCCGCTACTTGAGAATGAATACAATAGGTTCAGATGATCCCGGTCTCCTCTTGCTTTGGCTGGGTAGACAAGAAGTGATCCGCTATATGACGGAGAGATATGTTCTCCTGCACCGACAGTTCCCCTTGAAATTGTTTTCTACATCTGGGACATTTGTACGTTTCAGAAGACTTGTGGGTTTCCAAGAAGCTGGTGATACAGACCCGGCAGAAGCTGTGTCCACATCTCAGTGCTACCGGATCTCTGTATATGTTCAGGCAGATGGAACAATTCAGCTCACCTAGAAGTGCACCAGTCTCCATTGCTGACAGTGGCGATATGAGACGATCTGTGAAGATACAACTTTTTATCTTTTCTACAGGGCGTGTATCAATTACCATAAAAAAAAATGTACTTCTGAACTTTGCACGTAAGTTATTGATTACCCATATCGTTATTGAGTTGCAGAATAAACAGAAACCCACAAAGCGGAATAAATATTTGACTATCTTGGGATTTATAGTCTGGGTTGCTATGTGGTGATATAAAAATGTCAGTAAAAAGGCCACTTTTTATCTTTTGTGTATCAATTTCCATGAAAATCTACTTCTGAACTTTGCACGTGAGCTCTTGATTACCCAAACATCGCTACAGAGCTGCACAATAAACAGAAAAGCAATCAAAGCAGAATAAAAATTCGTGGATTTATAGTCTGGGTTGCTACATGTAAAAATGCCAGTAAAATGCCACTTTTTATGTTTTGTGCAAGGCGTCTATCAATATCCATAAAAAATGTAACTTTTCATGTGAGCTGTTGATTAACCATATAGTCCTTGAACTACAGAATAAACAGAAACACACAGAGCAGAATATAAAATCGTTTTTTTTGGGATGGATATAGTCTGGGTTGCTACAACACTTATTACTAGGGATGAGCTTCGAGTTCGAGTCGAACTCATGTTCTACTCGAACATTGCCTGTTCGCCCGTTCACTGAACAGCGAACAAATTGGGGTGTTCGTGGCAAATTCGAAAAGTCTATGGGAGAAATCTAAAGTGCTAATTATAAAGGCTTATATGCAAGTTATTGTCCTAAAAAGTGTTTGGGGACCGGGTCCTGCCCCAGGGGACATGTATCAATGCAAATTTTTTTTTTTAAAACGGTCGTTTTTTCGGGAGCAGTGATTTTAATAATGCTTAAAGTGAAACAATAAAAGTGAAATATTCCTTTAAATTTCGTACCTGGGGGGTGTGTATGATATGCATGTAAAGTGGCGCATGTTTCCCGTGCTTAGAACTGTCCCTGCACAAAGTGTCATTTCTGAAGGAAAAAAGTCATTTAAAACTCACTCGCGGCTATTAATGAATTGTCGGCTTTTATCAATACATACAAAAGTCATTGATAAAAAAAAAAAAAGCGTGGGGGTCCCCCAGAATTCAATTACCAGGCCCTTTAGGTCTGGAATGGATATTAAGGGGAACCCCGCCGCAAAAAAAAAATGGCGTGGGGTTCCCCCAAATATCCATACCAGGCCCTTCAGATCTGGCATAGATTTTAAGGGGAACTCCACCCCAAATTTAAAAAGAAAATGGCGTGGAGTCCCCCCAAACATCCATACCAGACCCTTATCCGAGCACGCAACCTGGCCGGCCGCAGGGGAAGAGGGGGGGACGAGAGAGCGGCCCCCCCTCCCTCCTGAACCGTACCAGGCCACATGCCCTCAACATGGGGAGGATGTCCCCATATGATGGGGACAAGGGCCTCATCCCCACAACCCTTGCCCGGTGGTTGTGGGGGTCTGCGGGCGGGGGGCTTATCGGAATCTGGAAGACCCCTTTAACAAAGGGGACCCCCGGATCCCGGCCCCCCCCATGTGAATTGGTAAGGGGTACATTGTACCCCTACCATTTCACGAAGAAAGTGTCCAAAAATGTCAAAAAAAAAACACACAAACACCTTGAAAAAGTCCTTTATTTAAAAAAAAAAAAAAAAAACATTCCAGCGGTGAAATCCAGTGTCCCGCGGCGATCCCGATGTCCAGCGCTGTCCGTCATTGGTTGTGCCTGAGCGGACCTGATGGGGAACTTCCTTCTCAGTGTTTTAAATGTATAGACCCGCCCCTTCTAAAGTTCCCCATCAGGTCCGCTCAGCGGACCAGATGCGGAACATGAGAAGGGGCGGGTCTATACATGTATTACCAAAGTGAGAGCAGTTCCCCATCAGGTCCGCTCCCTCGGTATGTCGGACCCGCCTACGTCATTGGCTTGAGCGGGGAACTTCCTTCACTGTGTAATTTAAATTTACATAGTGAAGGAAGTTTCCCGCTCAGGCCAATGACGTAGGCGGGTCCGACATACCGAGGGGGCGGACCTGATGGGGAACTGCTCTCACTTTGGTAATACATGTATAGACCCGCCCCTTCTCATGTTCCGCATCTGGTCCGCTGAGCGGACCTGATGGGGAACTTTAGAAGGGGCGGGTCTATACATTTAAAACACTGAGGAGGAAGTTCCCCATCAGGTCCGCTCAGGCAAAACCAATGAAGGACAGCGCTGGACATCGGGATCGCCGCGGGACACTGGATTTCACCGCTGGAATGTTTTTTTTTTTTTTAATAAAGGACTTTTTCAAGGTGTTTGTGTGTTTTTTTTTGCCATTTTTTTACGCTTTCTTCGTGAAATGGTAGGGGTACAATGTACCCCTTACCAATTCACATAGGGGGGGCCGGGATCTGGGGGTCCCCTTTGTTAAAGGGGTCTTCCAGATTCCGATAAGCCCCCCGCCCGCAGACCCCCACAACCACCGGGCAAGGGTTGTGGGGATGAGGCCCTTGTCCCCATCAACATGGGGACATCCTCCCCATGTTGAGGGCATGTGGCCTGGTACGGTTCAGGAGGGAGGGGGGCCGTTCTCATCCCCCCCTTTTCCCCTGCGGCCGGCCAGGTTGCGTGCTCGGATAAGGGTCTGGTATGGATTTTTGGGGGGACTCCACGCCATTTTTTTTTAAATTTGGGGTGGAGTTCCCCTTAAAATCCATGCCAGATCTCAAGGGCCTGGTATGGATATTTAGGGGGAACCCCACGCCATTTTTTTAAAATTTGCGGCGGGGTTCCCCTTAATATCCATTCCAGACCTGAAGGGCCTGGTAATTGAATTTGGGGGAACCCCCACGCTTTTTATTTTATTTTTATCAATGACTATTGTATGTATTGATAAAAGCCGACAATTCATTAATAGCCGCGAGTGAGTTTTAAATGACTTTTTTCCTTCAGAAATGACACTTTGTGCAGGGACAGTTCTAAGCACGGGAAACATGCGCCACTTTACAGGCATATCATACACACCCCCCAGGTACGAAATTTAAAGGAATATTTCACTTGTATTGTTTCACTTTAAGCATTATTAAAATCACCGCTCCCGAAAAAACGGCCGTTTTTAAAACTTCTTTTTGCATTGATACATGTCCCCTGGGGCCGGACCTGGGTCCCCAAACACTTTTTAGGACAATAACTTGCATATTAGCCTTTATAATTAGCACTTTAGATTTCGAATGTTCGAGTCCATTGTATTTAATAGGGTTCTAAAGTTCACACGAACATTTTGTCTGTTCGCAGGTTCTGGTGCGAACCGAACAGGGGGGTGTTCGGCTCATCCCTGCTTATTACCTAAACTGTACAGGATGCCAGGGATGGGTCCTGGAAGGCAAGGTATGTGTCCCTATTATTTGGGTTGTGGTCTCTTTAACCACTTCTCCACCGGGCCTATTCTGGCACTTCTCTCCTTCATGTAAAAATCATCATTTTTTTGCTAGAAAATTAATCAAAACCCCCAAACATTATATATTTTTTTTTTTTAGCAGACACCATAGGGAAAAAAATGGCGGTCATTGCAACTTTTAATCTTGCACGGTATTTGCGCAATCATTTTTCAAACGCCTTTTTTGGGGAAAAAAAAAAACAGTTTCACGAATTAAAAAATAACAAAACAGTAAAGTTAGCCCAATTTTTTTGTATAATGTGAAAGATGTTGTTACGGCGAGTAAATAGATACCTAACATGTCACGCTTTAAAATTGCGCACACTCATGGAATGGCGCCAAACTTCGGTACTTAAAAATCTCCATAGGCGACGCTTTAAATTTTTTTACAGGTTACTATTTTCGAGTTACAGAGGAGGTCTAGTGCTAGAATTATTGCTCGCACTCTACCGCACGCGGCGTAACCTCACCTGCTGGGTTTGAACGGCGTTTACATTGTGGGCGGGACTTACATGCGTGTTCGCTTCTGAGCGCGAGCTACCGGGGCGTTTTTATTATTTTTTTTTTTTATTTTACTGAATTTTTTTTATTTTGACACTTTTTTTTTTCTTTTTTTTTTTTTTGATCACTTTTATTCCTATTACAAGGAATATAAACATCCCTTGTAATAGGAATGGTGTGTGACAGGTCCTCTTTATGGAGAGATGCGGGGTCAATAAGACCCCCACATCTCTCCTCCAGGCTGGAAATCATGAGATTGGTGAAAAAAAATTCACCGATCTCATGCTGACAGCCGCAATTGCGACTTTGTTTACTTCCGGGTACCGGGCGTGACGTCACAACGTCGCGCCCGGGCCTCCGACGGTCATAGAGATGACTGGTGACCATCTGGTTACCAGTCATCTCTATCGTCGTGAGCCGGCTCCGGCCGATTCATTCTCCGGGCCCCCGATGGCACGGGAGAGCCCAGAGAAGCACCGGATGGGGGGGGGGGTTCCCCTCCCGCCGCCTATAAGAACGATCAAGCGGTGGAACTGCCGCTACGATCGCTCTTATGGTGCGCAGAATTGCCGACATGACAGAATGATATCTGAATGATGCCTGTAGCTGCACCCCTCATTCAGATATCCCCCTTGAAAGTCAAGGATGTCATTTGACGGTGGGCGGTAGGGAAGTGGTTAAGACCCCCTTCACACTGGGGCCGCCCTGAGTGTTAGAGGCAAGGCGCCACTCGTTTTAGCAGCCATTAGTAGTATAACATTTTATTTTTTTATTCCAGAATATATCCCACAAACCAATCAATATACACTTATTAGTATTTTTTTTTTATTTTTTTTTTATTTTACCAAAGACGCATAGAAGAAGACATTTTGGTAAAAAATGTATTAAGAGATTTTACTTTTTTTTTGGATGTTTTATAGCAGAAAGTATAAAATATCGTTTTTTTTTTTTTCCTTTTTCAAAACTTATAGCAGAAAGAAAAAAAAAAAATATATTTTTTTTTCTTTTCATAATTGTCAGCCTTTTTTTTTCCTTTTATATAATACAAAAAAAAAAAAAACCCACTGGTGATCAAATACCACCAAAAAAAAAGCTTGATTTGTGTGAAAAAATGTATATATATTTAATTTGTGTACAGTGTTGCATGACAGTTAAAGTAGCGCAGTGCTAAATGGCAAAAGTGGCCTGGTCATGAAGGGGGGGGGGGGGGGTAAAACCTTCTGGAGCTGAAGTGGTTACATAATGCACCTTTATCAGACATGCAGGGTTAACCATAGACTTCTGCCATTTGCATGATCCCCAATACCAGCTGCAAATCAGAGAAAAGAGTTAACTTTGAGGAGGTCCGGAGCTCTGGATGACGCTGCGTTTTTTTTTGGGAAGAGAGCCAACTTTCACTTTCCTTCTTACTCAATTATAGAAAAAAAAATGGCGTCTGCAGAGCTGAGAGAAGAGCTGCATTGCTCCATCTGTCTGGAGGTTTATACGGATCCCGTAACGCTGAGATGTGGACACAACTTCTGCCAGGTCTGCATAGATCTGGTGCTGGATACTCAGGAGAGGTCCGGGGTCTACACTTGCCCGGACTGCAGGGAAGAGTTCCCGGATCGCTCTGCTCTGTACAGAAACATAACCCTCCGTAACATAGCAGAACGTTTCCTGTCTGCTCAGCCGGCTGAAGAGTATTCTGGAATGTTCTGCACGTTCTGCATGGACTCTCAGGTACCTGCTGTTAAATCTTGCCTGCACTGCGATGCTTTGCTGTGCAATTCCCACCTTACTATCCATAGCAAGGCACCAGAACATACGTTGGCAGAGCCTTCCGTATGCCTGAATGCCAAAAATTGCTCCATCCACAAAAAGATCTTGAAATATTTTTGTACCGATGACTCCGTCTGTATCTGTGCCGCCTGCCTTACTGGGCAACACAAAGGACACCGGGTGGAACCGATAGGCGAAGAGTCGGAGAAAAAGAAGGCGACACTAAGGAATATCCTGGAGAAGCTGACCTCCAAAAAAGCAGAAATGGAGAAAAGACTTGAGGAACTGAAGGAACGCAAGAGGGAGGTCCAAGGAAAAACCGCCGGTGAAACCAAGAGGGTCTCTGTCTTATTCAAGGACATTTCAAGGCAGCTGGGAGATCTCGAAACGAGAGTCCTGAGTGAGATCTTTGGACACGAAGAGAGGTTTATGATGTTGGTCTCTGGTCAGATCCGGAAGATGGAAACCGAGAAGGACGAGCTGTGTAGAAACATGAACTACATTGAGGAGCTATGTACTAAGAAACCAATAACAATCTTAGAGGAGCAACTCACTGACTATGGTGAGGAAGAAGATCTGGAGGACGGAGAGAGAAACGAGCAACAGATCCACGATGAAGGTCACCTGGACGAGGATCGGATCTCCGAGATGTTACTTGTAGGTCTATCTGACATTGTTACGGTTATAAAAGGAAGACTGCATTCCCAAGAAGCCTCGGGTCTTCTCCTGGACGAGGCCACGGCGGCCAATAATGTAAAAATCTCAGCCGACTTGAAAGGCGCCATCCTAGCCAAGCAAGAGGATGAGCGCCCGGAGACGCCCGTGAGATTTCAGAAGTGCCAAGTTGTAACCAAGCAAAGTTTCAGCTCCGGTAGACATTATTGGGAAGTTCTGACAAGTGAGTCGGGGGGTTGGAGGTTCGGAATAACATATCCCAGTGTTCGAAGAGAAGGCGCCGAATCGGCCATTGGAGATAATGACAAGTCCTGGTGTTTGCGCACGCTTTACGGTAATCATGCGGTGAGACACCGGGGTAGAGACTTCCCGCTAGACCGTAAAATCTCAGGTCGGAAGTTCCGGGTCTGTCTGGATTACGAGGCCGGCCAGCTGTCCTTTTATGAGATGGGTGACTCTATCAGACATTTATACACCTTCACCACCACCTTCACCGAGCCCCTTCATGGTGCGCTGTACGTAATGGGGGGCAAGGCCTGGGTCCGCATAACCAGCTGATAGACATGTGCAATTTGTTTCGTTACGAATGGAAAATAAATTTGGATTCATTTTTCTTTTTGGATTTTTTTTCGGATGAATCCGAATTTCTGAATGACCATAGTAACGAATTTCAACAAATCTGAAATAAATTATAGTGAATTTAACTAACGTAACTAAATAATGAATTCTAAATACAGTGGAACCTCGGATTACAAGCATAATCCGTTCCAGGAGAAAACTCGTAATCCAAAGCACTCGCATATCAAAGCGAGTTTCCCCATAGAAGTCAATGGAAACTAAAATAATTTGTTCCGCATTGACTTCAATGGCATGCAATACCGCATGTGGTTAGAGGTGGGGGCGCCGGAGAGCCTCAGAAACACCGGAAAGGCCAGAGGACAGCTCGGCTGAACTCGGAAAACCTCGGAAAGGCTCGGGAACAGAGTATTTCCAAGGTTTTCCAAGCATTTTTGACCGGCTCTGCTCGTGTCTGGCGCACCCCCCCTACCTCAGGCCAAACGCGGTACTGCACACCGCTTTGGCTTGAATCCTGCTCTTCTTGCGCGACAACACTCACAAACCGAGTCAGGATTTAAAAAAAAATAACTGCTCGTATTGCGAAACGCTCGTTAACTGCGTTACTTGCAATCCGAGGTTCCACTGTATTTGAAAATGAACTTGAATTAGAAAATTAATTCGAATATGAAATGGAAACATATTGCAATAAGTAAAGTACCGTAAGGTGTAAAAGTGAAATAAGAGATGAATATAAAAGAATAGAATAGAAAAAAATAGAATAGAATGAATATAGCAGTCTTCCAAAAATATATATAAAAAATATATTTAAAAAAGTCCAAATATACAAAACAAATTCTGAAAATGAATTATTCTAACATAACGAATATGACGGAACTGTATTATTAACTTAACCACTTCTCAACCAGGCACAGTATGTGAACTGCGGCACGTCGGCTCTATTGCGCGAAACAACGTAACTGTACGTCGCTTTGTGTAATAGATGCAGGGCGGGAGCTGGCCGATGTGCGTGGCCAGCGACCGCAATGTCCGCTGGCCACCCGCGATCGCTCCTCACAGAGGCAGAACGGGGATCTGTCAATGTAAACAAGGCGGATCCCCGTTCTGACAGGAGAGGAGAGAGAGATCTGCTGTTCCTAGTGATCAGAAACAGCGATCTCTCTCTTCTCCCTGTCAGTCCCCTCCCCCCACAGTTAGAAAGCACCTCCCTAGGGAACACTTAACCCCTCGATTGCCCCCCCAAGTGTTAACCCCTTCCCTGCCAGAGACATTTATACAGTAATAAGTGCATTTTTTTTAGCACTGATCACTGTATGGGTGTCACTGGTCACCAAAAAGTGTCAGATTTGTCCGCCGCAATGTCGCAGTCCAGCTAAAAATCGCAGATCGCCGCCATTACTAGTAAAAACAAGTCCCTAAATCTTTCCTCTACTTTGTAGACGCGATAACTTTTGCGCAAACCAATCAATAAACGTTTATTGGGATTTTTTTGACCAAAAATATGTCGCAGAATACATATTGGCCTAAACTGATGAAAAATATATATATTTTTTTTGCATTGGATATGTATCATAGCAAAAAGTCAAAAATATTGTTTTTTTTTCCCAACATTTTTTTGGGTTTATAGCGCAAACAATAAAAAACGCAGAGGTGATCAAATATCTCCAAAAGAAAGCTCTATTTGTGGGGGGAAAAAAAGGATGCAAATTTTTTTTTTTGGGTACAACGTCGCAGGACCGCGCAATTGTCGGTTAAAGTAACGCAGTGCCGTATCGCAAAACATGGCCTGGTCATTAAGGGGGTAAATCTTTCTGGGGGCTGAAGTGGTTAACAAATAAATCCGAAACGAACCGCTTGACCTCCGAAAGATTTACCCCCCCCCTTAATGACCAGGTCATTTTTTGCCATACGGCACAGCGTTACTTTACCCGACATTTGCGCAGTCGTGCGACGCTGTACCCCAAACAAAATTGATGTCCTTTTTTTTTTTTTCCCGCAAATAGAGCTTTCTTTTGGTGCTATTTGGTCAATTTTTATTTTTTTGTGCTATAAGCAAAAAAATACAGAATAAAAAAATATATATATATTATTTTTTTTTTACTTTCTGCTATAAAACATCCAATAAAAAAATTAAAAAAATCTAATTTCTTCCTCGGGATAGGCCAATATATATTCTGCTACATGTTTTTGGTAAAAAAAATAAAAAAATTCCCAATAAGCGAATATTGATTGGTTTGCGCAAAAGTTATCGCGTCTGCAAACTACGGGATAGATTTATGGAATATTTATTTATTTTTGTTTTATTAGTAACGGCGGCGATCAGTGACTTGTAGCATGACTGCGATATTGCGGCAGACAAATCGGACACGAACTGACTCTTTTGACCATTTTTGGGGACCGGCGACACTAATGCAGTGATCAGCGCTAAAAATATGCACTGTCACTGTACTAATGACACTGGCTGGGAAGGGGGTTAACATCAGGGGCGATCAAAGAGTTAACGGTGTGCCTAGTCAGTGCTTACTCAGAGTGGGGGAGGGGTGCTTTTATTTTGTGCGCTATAAACAAAAAAAGAGCGACAATTAAAAAAATATATATATATATATACTTTTTACTTTCAATAACAAAAAATCGAATTTCTTCATCCATTTAGGCCGATATGTATTCTTCTAAAAAAAATTGGTGAAAATAAATAAATAGGGCTGTGGAAATTAACTATTAATTCCTCGATTAATCGGTTCATTTTTTTGATCGATCAAAATTCTTTTGATCGGTACTCACCTCTCCGGCGGCTTCCAGGTCTTCAGGGAGTTCCGTCGGAGATCCGGTGACGTCACAGACACCGGCGGGGCTTGCCGTGTCCATCTGAAGGGCTCCTTTGCTGTGCCTTCATATCTGCATGCCGGCGGGACCTTACTATCTGCCACACGCAAGGGCTGTTACACTTTCCTCTATCACTTCCCTCTATCACTTCCCTCTATCACTTCCCTCTATCACCCTGGGATTCTACAGCCATCCACTGGGAGTTGTGATCGTTCCCTTCACGGGACGTCTACATGCCGACGGACTGATGTTAGCCCCTCCTCATCTGGATTCAGCAGTGGTATCGTCGTACACATTTTTATACCAGTATCATACTTAGCTACATGTTTTTATGACTGCTTTTGCTACCGTTTGGTATTACTCGCACCATTTTTACAGTTTATGTAGCTACATCGATTTTATCTCCAGTGCAATATTTATTTTATTACCGACTTGAAGACTATAAAAGTTTTAATGCTCTTCCCATCGAGCGCTGCCTTTGTGTGTCTTTTTGTATCCTGCTAATCATTTTTCCAGTGGTTGGGAGCTGCACTGGGAATCGGCCTGCAAGGAGATCAGCAAAAAGTAGTTGGATCTGTATGTGCGTTATAATTTATCGAAATTAGTCGATTAATCAATTAAAAAAAATATATATAATGTTTGGGGGTTCTGAGTAATTTTCTAGCAAAAAAAAATCGATTAATCAAACACACAAAAATTTTAATCAGTAACAGCCCTAAAAAAACAAAAAAAACAATTGGTGTATATTGATTGGTTTGCGCCAAAGTTATCGCATCTACAAACTATAGGATATTTTTCTTTATTTAACCCCTTCAACACCGGGCTTTTTTTACCACCTCAATACCGGGCCTAGTCTGGCACTTCTCTCCTACATGTACAAATCATCATTCTTTTGCTAGAAAATTACTCAGAACCCCCAAACATTATATATGTTTTTTTTTTAGCAGACACCCTAGGGAATAAAATGACGGTCATTGCAACTTTTTTTATTGCACGGTATTTGCGCAATAATTTTTCAAACGCCTTTTTTTGGGAAAAAAAATGGTTTCATGAATTAAAAAATAACAAAACAGTAAAGTTAGCCCAATTTTTGGGGAAAAAATGAAAGATGATGTTACGCCGAGTAAATAGATACCTAACATGTCACGCTTTAAAATTGCGCACACTCATGGAATGGCGCCAAACTTCGGTACTTAAAAATCTCCATTATTTTTTTTTACAGGTTACCAGGTTAGAGTAACAGAGGAGGTCTAGGGCTAGAATTGTTGCACGCGCTCTAACGCACGCAGCGATACCTCACATATGTGGTTTGAACCGCGTTTACATATTTGGGCGGGACTTATGTGTGCGTTCGCTTCTGATCGCGAGCTACCGGGGACAGGGGCGTTTTAATTATTTTTTTTTTATTATTATTTTTTTTTTTTTACTTATTTATTTATTTTTTAACACTTATTTTACTTTTTTTTTTTGATCACTTTTATTCCTATTACAAGGAATGTAAACATCCCTTGTAATAGGAATGTGTGTGACAGGTCCTCTTTATGGAGAGATCAATAAGACCTCCCCCTCCCCCCACATCTCTCCTTCAGGCTGGAAAGCATGAGATCAGTGAAATTTTTTTCACCGATCTCATACTTGCAAGCCGCAATGGCGGCTTTGTTTACATCTGAGGACCCGGGCGTGACGTCATCACATCGCGCCCGGGCCTCCGACGATCATAGAGATGACTGGTGACCATCTGGTCACCAGTCATCTCTATGCTCATCACGTGACCCACCAACGGCACCGGACGATTCTCTCCGGGTCCCCGATGGCACGGGAGAGCCCGGAGAAACACCGGATGGCGGCGGGAGGGGGGGGGGGATGTCCCCTCCCGCCGCCTATGAGAACGATCAAGCGGTGGAACCACCGCTATGATCGTTCTTATGGTGCGCAGAATCGCCGGCACAAGAAATGGATATCTGAATGATGCCTCTAGCTGCCCCCCATCATTCAGATATCCCCCTACAAAGCCGAGGACGTCATATGACGTCCACCCAGGATGGGAGATCCCATCTGTGGACGTCATATGACTATGGGCGGTAGGGAAGTGGTTAAGAAAAAAATTTATTTACTAGTAATGGCGGTGATCAGCAACTTATAGCGGGACTGCAAGACTGCGACGGGCAATCTGACACTAATTTACACTTTTGACACTTTTTGGGGACCAGTGACAAACACTCAGTTATCAGTGCTAAAAATATGCACTGTCACTGTACTAATGACACTGGCCTGGGAAGGGGTTAAAGCGGTGTTCCGCCCCAATTTTTTTTTTTTTAAACCAGCAGCTACACATACTGCACTGTTGGCTTTTAATAATAGGACACTGATGTTTCTATCATGTTTCCATCAGCTGCCGCCGCCGCCATTGCGGGTAGGGGAACTGGGCAGTGTAGCCTTTTTCGGCTTCACGCCCGGAACCCTACTGCGCATGCGCGAGGCTCCGCTCCTCTTTCCTACTGGTCCGGCTCCCGGGGGAGGAGGAGGGAGCCCCAGCCATGATGTCAATATCTGCGGCTGAGGCTCCCTGAAGTGGGAAAGGATACTTGTCAAAGACAGGTACCCTGTCCCCCCTCCCCCCCGAAAGGTGCCAATTGTGGCACCGGAGGGGGGGGGATTTCAATGAGCGGAACTTTAGGGTGGAACTCCGCTTTAATATCAAAGGGTTAATGGTGTGCCTAGCTAGTGATTCTGTGTACAGTGGGGGGGGGGGGAGGCTTTTACTAGGGGAAGGCATGGATCATTGTACTTGCTTTGCAGGAATACACAGGATCCACGCCTTCCCTACTGACAGAACGGTGATCTGCCTTGTTTACATAGACTGGCATTCTGCCTGTTCAACAAATGATCGGCGGGTGCCAGTGGACATCGAAGTCCATGGTACCTGCTGATCGGCTCCCACTGTGTTTAATCACAGCAGAAGCGAAGCACCTGTGGCGCTAGGGTTGCCACCTCATCACTTTGAACCCCAACACATATGAATTACTCAGGTTCTGTGGCTGGTTAAAGTGGTTGTAAACCCCAAATGTATTTTTTTTTTTAAACTAACCACCTGCAAGACAAAGCCATAATGAGCTAGTATGACTAGCATACTAGCTCATTATGCAGTACTTACCTTCGATCGAAGCCGTCCTCATCTCCCCCTCCGGCCGCAGTCATTTCTCCGGAAGGTTACTTCCGGGTATCGCCGTTGTGATTGGCCAGAGCGGTGAAGACGTCACTCTGCACATGGGCACGGGAGCCGTTGCCGGTTTTATGAATGGGATTTTCACTGCGCCTGCGCCGTTGTCTACCTTTCGGCAAATATCTCCTAAACCGTGTAGGTTTAGGAGATATTGCATACACCTACAGGTAAGCCTTAATCTAGGCTTACCTGTAGGTGTAACTTCCGGGGGAGGGTATACAACCACTTTAAGGTGGTATTTAAACTCACTCAGTGACTCATCTGCATCAAATTAGCCTCAGAACCCGTGTCATTATTATGGTGTTCAGGTTTAAAGGGATGAGGTGGCAACCCTAGGCGGCATGCATGCGTGTGCCCTACCTGGACAGATATATGTAGCGGCCTCTCTCTCTCTTCTTTATCGGTTACTCTGGCTCTGGTCTAGGGGTACCTTGGAGGGGAGAGCGAGGTGCGCCACAGCCCATGTCCTCACCATTACAGCATGTAGAGGTGAAGGCCAGCACCAGATCACACCCGGGCTGTGTATACGCTCAGAGCCAAGTCTGTTCTGCTGATAACCCCCCTTTGCTCCCAGTAATTGGAGTACCACACACTGAAAAGGTCCAACACTTATTTATTCCATAACGGCAAACAATTAGTCCTTTGTGAGCAGACAGTTTGAGACCCATAGAACAGTTCAGTATTGGTGGGGAGTAGGTCAAGGCACAATCCTCAAAGAAAACGAAACCGTTGAGGTTTCACCAACGGTTGCTAAGCACAGTGGCTGTAAAACGTACTTTTTGGCTTCAGAGTCTCTTTCAGCGACTCTACAGAACAGGAACTGGAGTTACCTTCGCTACGTTGCAGCCCCTGTCAGGGGGAAGACATCCCTCCAAGAGAGTTACCAGAGGCCCCGCCGTCACCGGATTAATGCTGTACGGGACTATTCAGAAGGGTTACACTCCCCGGCCTCCTCACCTCAGATACGGGTCCCAACACCTTAGGGCCCCTCGGACTCCTCCACCCTCGCGGAACCAAGTCGAAGTTACTGGGCCCCAGGCCTTGACCATAGTACCTCACCCCAGGCTTAAGGTGCCTGGGATGGACTCCATCTCTCGCTCCGGCCAGGTCAAGGGCACCTGGGCCCAGAACTCCAGAACGCCAGCACCCAGGCCGAAGGTGCCTGGGCGTGGCCGCGGCCGCGTCCTCCAAATCTGAACCCCGAGGTCAGGGCGTCCGCCCCTTTTATCTCCTCTCCCTTTACGTCACAGCAGGTTCCCCGCCTCGCTGTACCGGCGCCAGGAAAGGACAAAAAGGTACAGTCTTGCGGTGCGCACTAGGGTGACCACATTTCCAAACTACCATTCAGGGACACCCTCCCTTCCCAAAAATCAGCTTGTGCTGTAGCGAATCACAGCACAGCGATTGGACACAAGAGGCGGGATTTATGATTTCTCCAATCACAAGCAGGGGGCGGGGATTGTGCTCCTCCAGGCATTCCCGGCCAGGACAAGTACTGTCAGTGAGTAAAGCGGTGATGTGGCGGCCTTTTTTGGGGGCATCTGATTGGCACGGGGGGGGGGGGGGCTGTGTCAGTTTCATTCCGGGACACTGTATTGTCCTGGAATGAAGGTACCCGGGACAGATCTGCAAAATGCGGGACTGTCCCGGGCAATCCGGGACACGTGGTCACCCTATCCTGCACACAGCTGCCGCCCTGTAGCCATAAAACTGCTATGGGGCGGACAGAAAGTGGTTACAGGCTGCACAACTGTGCATTGCACGCGGCTGTGGTGTAGCTCCATTTTTTTGTCTTATTAACATTCTGCTAAAACTGTGTAAAAAAAAAAAAAAAAATTTGTGCAAATAAGAAAAAGTATGACAGACAAGACTCAATTGTTCTTGTTGCAAGTGCACTAATACGGCTGCAATCACCTCTACCACTTAGTGTAAAATACGCCTTACGTCTCTGCTGACTTCCTGCACTGCCCTCAGTTAAGATGGAGTCTCGGATGACCAGGCCAATGAAACATCACTTCCGCCCTCCTGCCCTCATTGGTGACATCACTTCCGCCCTCTTGGTGACATCACTTCCGCCCTCTTGGTGACATCACTTCCACCCTTCTGCCCTCTTGGTGACATCACTTCCGCCCTTCCCTGAACGTCACTGCCCTTGACTAACATGGAGGCTCTGCTGAAGAAGGAGTTGAGCTGCTCCCAGGTGAAGCTGTCTGGTCACTCGGGAGGAGGCTGCATCAGTCAGGGCCAGAGCTATGACACTAACCTGGGCCGCCTCTATGTCAAGACCAACCACAAGGCTGAGGTGCCACGTTCTCTTACTAATGATTATTCTTAGGAGTGCTGACAGTCCTCACTAATTATTGATAGTTTTGCCCTATTTTATGTGATAATCCCACGTCTGCACATGACGATTATTTTTTTGTCCTCAGGAGGGTCTCCGGGGGAGGGGTCCATTTATTAAAATTTGGACAGGGTTATATTAAATCATTGTTTACGTGATCTTCTTCTAATGTCAATATTGATTCCTGTAATGTTTCATTATTTTTATACTTTTTTCTTTTGGAAGATTATTTTTATACTTTTTTTTTTTTTTTTTTTCCTTCCATTATTTTTATACTTAACCACTTCAGCCCCAGAAGGATTTGCCCCACCAATGACCGGGCCATTTTTTGCGATACGGCACTGCGTCTCTTTAACTGACAATTGCGTGGTCATGCGACGTTGTACCAAAACAAAATTACTATTTTTTTTTCTCACAAATACAGCTTTATTTTGGTGGCATTTGATCACCTCGGCGGTTTTTATTTTTTGCGCTATAAACAAAAATAGAGCGACAATTTTGATTTTTTTTTTTTTAACTTTTTGCTATAATATCGCCACCCCCCAAAAAAAAAAAAAAAAAATGTAAAACAAATGTATTCATCAGTTTAGGCCAATATATATTCTTCTACATATTTTTGGTAAAAAAAAATGGCAATAAGCGTATAGTGATTGGTTTGCACAAAACTTATCGCATCTACAAACTATGGGATGTATTTATGTACTTTTAAAAAAAAAAAAAAAATGTATTATTGTTTTTACTGGTAATGGCAGCGATCTGTGGTTTTTAGCAGGACTGTGACATTGCTTTCCCCTTTATAAGCCGCAAGAGGGCGCATGCTGCACGGCAGGGGGACCCGCTGCGCATGGCCGCCGGCGGGCGCGATCACGTGCACGGGAGCCAGCACAGGGATTTCTGTGTGTGTGTGTGTGTGTGTGTATATAAACACACAAATCCCTGTTCTGACATGGGAGAGGAGACATATCGTTGTTCCTACTAAGTAGGAACAACATTTATGTCTCCTTGCCCAGTCAGTCCTACAGTTAGAACACACAATTAACCCCTTGATCGCCCCCTAGTGTTAACCAGTGACATTTATACAGTAATCAGTGCATTTTTATGTGTACATGGAAAACCAAAAAGGGGTTGGGTTGGGACTTGGAGTGAGGCCTGGGGGTGTTTGTAATAATAGGTTCGTAGCATGAAGGTAACCTGAGTGTCACAAGCCCCTAGGGGTGATTCAGGGTAGTGATAGAAGTAAATATAATTAAGCAATATAAGGCATTTATGATGTAAAAATACAGTCATAAAATTCAACAAAAGTTGATACAATCATAATACATTTATTGATAAGAGAATTGATCACTAAAACATGATATGCGACAAACAGTAAAATTCATAGCAGACAATAAGTATATATAATTTAAACATATATGATGGATTCATAATTCACATGATAAACACAAACAGAGAACATAATAGATTGAGGTTATTGGAGAAAGCGTGGCTTGGCATCGCTGGATGGACACTCTATGCATTTCATGGCCTTTTGCCAATCGTCAGGAGTTGGATGCCTGTGTATTACTATGGGGATAACGAGATATGAGGTCATTTTATGGTATCAGGGTGGTTACTTTCTTACTTACATAATAGCCCATGGATGGAGATCAGCTCCAGGGATGGGATTGAACAAGGGTCTGGTCAGAGTAGTCTCACCCGGGACTGAGGCGGGGAATCGCCAGATGATGATATCCAAGGAAGAGACGCAGTCACAGGAGCTGGTCGATGCTCACTGGGTATGTATATATGGGGCATGTTAGATGCAGGGTTCGCATTGAACGAAATCTGTGTGACATGGGGGTGAAAAAAAGTGCATTTTTTTTTAGCTCTGATCGCTGTATAAATGTCAATGGTCCCAAAAATGTGTCAAAAGTGTCCGATGTGTCTGTCGCAGTACCGCTAAAAATCGCTGATCACCGCCATTACTAGTAAAAAAATAAAATAATAATAATAAAAATGCCATAAATCTTTCCTATAGTTTGTAGACGCTACAACTTTTGTGCAAACCAATCAATATACACTTATATTATAAATATAAATATGTAGAGGAATACTTACATATAGTAGTTTTGTATGGAATTTGCTAATGAAAGTCAGTAAAATAGGTCCTCTGCAGCCAGCAACCATAGACCAATCCTAGCAACCATAGACCAATCCTAGCAACCATAGATCAATCCTAGCAACCATAGACCAATCCTAGCAACCATAGATCAATCCTAGCAACCGTAGATCAATCCTAGCAACCGTAGATCAATCCTAGCAACCGTAGATCAATCCTAGCAACCATAGATCACCCCTAGCAACCATAGATCAATCCTAGCAACAATAGGTCAATCCTAGCAACAATAGATCGCCCCTAGCAACCGTAGACCAATCCTAGCAACCGTAGACCAATCCTAGCAACCATAGACCAATCCTAGCAACCATAGATCAATCCTAGCAACAATAGATCACCCCTAGCAACAATAGGTCAATCCTAGCAACAATAGATCGCCCCTAGCAACCGTAGACCAATCCTAGCAACCATAGACCAATCCTAGCAACCATAGATCACCCCTAGCAACCATAGTTCACCCCTAGTGACCATAGATCTTTCCTAGCAACAATAAATTACCCCCTCGACAATAGACCCCACCCCTAGCAATTATAAACCACTCCCAGCAACAATAGATCTCCCCAGTCCCCAGTAACAATAAATCACCAACAACAATAGATCCCCCAGCAATAATAGACCATCCCTACCAACAGTAGATTACCCCCACAACAATAATTTCAACCCAGTAACAATAGATCACCCCCAGCAACAATAGATTACCCCAACAACAATAGATCTCCCCAGCAACAATAAATCGCCAACAATAGACCCCCCCCCCCAGCATTAATAGATTCCTCCCCCCAGCAGCAATAGATACCCTTAGCTACAATAAAATCCCCCAGTAACAATTGACCCCCCCACAACAAAATACCCCCCAGCAACAATACTGTAGATCAATAGACTCCAACAGCAACAATAGATCTCCCAGAAGCCAGCATTATTAGACCCTTCCCTCAACTGTAGGTCTCTCCATCAACAAATGACTTCAATAGATTTCCCCAGCAACAATAGATCCCCAGCACACGCTAGCACCCCTTGGCATTGTATACATCCAGTGCTGCCGGTGCCAGGACTGGGTTCCCGGTGAAAAAAAGCCCTGGATACTCGTGCCTAGGCTTAGTATCGGCCCCAATACTGACACCGGTATCGGTATAACCCTACTCTAGGGTTTTTGCTTTCAAAAAATATGTTTGGGGGTTTCATATAATCTTCAGGCCTAAATGATTCTGTGTGCAAAAGCGGCTCTGGCAGTGAAAGGGTTCGGCTCAAATCTGATCCTATAATCTCCTTTTTAGGTTTTCCATCGACTATTGTGTGCAGGAAATGCCGGATTGGATGCAGATTGGTTGGACAGACCTCTTATGTATGTCTTTTCTTAGGCGAGGAGGATGTTCGAAGGAGAAATGGCGAGTCTGCAAGCTATCCTGCAGACAGGAACCGTCCGGGTCCCCAAACCCATGAAGGTCATAGAGCAGTCAGCAGGGGGCGCTCTGCTAGTGATGGAACATATGGACTTCAGAAGTCTCAACAGGTCGGTCAGCCACCGCAAAGGCAGATTTTTTAT
This sequence comes from Rana muscosa, assembly GCA_029206835.1. Classification (NCBI taxonomy): domain Eukaryota; kingdom Metazoa; phylum Chordata; class Amphibia; order Anura; family Ranidae; genus Rana; species Rana muscosa. The sequence goes on from CM055128.1 coordinate 4,783,883, forward strand.
TTTTTGCTGCAGGAAGTTGTTGTTGCAAAAGCTTTTAGTTATATTAAATTTCAATATGATCTACAGAATATTATTATTACTCTCTGTAACCAACAGTAAAAGTATTTGAATGAATACATTGTAACTATAACAAGATAGTAATGAATAGGCTTCCTCCGCAAATTAGGCGGCCGCAAGGCCCCTGGGAGCGCGAGGCCTTAGTCGACCGCCCATAAGAAGTTCAAATATCCAAACCAATTTTTTCTTGAATATTTAATCCAGAGAATTCCCTCGCAGTACATTTTTTGTGCCACAAGATGTCCTCGGTTGGTTGGCCAGCAACGTTCAACCCATTTCCTTTGACCCCAGGTCATCCTGGGCCCGCCCCCATCCTATGATTGGATAGTGATTATCTCATCTCCACTTCAGGGACTGATACCTGACCAAATTTAATTTGTTCATTTAATAATAATAAAAAAAAAAATTAATCATGTAATATGTATTATTAATTGCAGAGCAGCATTAATTTGTGTCATCTTTAGGATTTTAAATTTTTATTTTTTTTTATTTTTTTTACTCTCTTCAGACATTCGGCAAAGCTGGGAGAGCAACTGGCGGATCTCCACCTCCATAACCAGAGGCTGCGGGACAAGCTGACCCAAGAGAGCGGGACTGTGGGTAATTATAGGTTCCCTGGCGATCCTATGACTGAATGCATTCTGCAGTGCAATTATTACATTGCAGTCTGGGTCCCATTGCAGAGATCCCCCCTCACTTCCTGTTCTGGTGACAACCGGCATGTTAGGAAGTGACAGGGTGTCACTGAGACAGGAAGTCAAAAAAAATCTGCAAAATGGGAAGAGAGCAATGAAAACCTGGAGGAGGGTCTTGTCCCTTCTGTTTCTATTGCCGCCCTGTGTGTCTCACTCCCGTAGTCCTGGGATCTGATGTGACCGTAACATTGTTTCAGCTTTTCTCATTTTCACCTGTTTTGGTTTGTTGCCCCCGTGTTTCTCATTAGCAACAGTGTTCTGTGATTGGAGAAACTACAAACGTTGCGCCCCCGGTGCAAGAATCCATGAAGGGGCCCCCCTGACCCGCCTCTTCCAAGCCCAGGGCCCTTCCCATTGATCCTGGGGCCCTTTACTCCCATCGCAGGCTCCTTTATTATGGTCCTGCAGTGGGCCCCCTCCCTGCCGTCTTGGGTAGGGTCGCCACCTTTTCTTCAAGCAAAACTCGAACACTTTAGTGGTACATATATTTTTCTAATCGTTACATTTACATCTGAATCCAGATCTGCAGAGCACCCCCTTACATCAGAGTCCGCAGGGGCCTCCCCTTACATCAGAGTCCGCAGGGGCCTCCCCTTACATCAGAGTCCGCAGGGGCCTCCCCTTACATCAGAGTCCGCAGGGGCCTCCCCTTACATCAGAGTCCGCAGAATGTACACTTACACTGTAAGGGGTATCTCTATGGACTCTGGGATGTAAAGGGGAACCCTGATTTAAGGGGGCTCTGATGTAAGGGGGAATGCTGAGAACTCTGATGTAAGATGGTCTCTGCTCACCATAGCCCCCCTTACATCCGAGTCCACAGAGTACCCCTTACACCCGAGTCCTTCCTACATTAGTACTCCCTGGAAGGCAGGAGAGAGAGAAGAGAGGGAGGGGAGACACTTCACAGTATAGATGGTAAGTATCTGCCGGCACCTTTCCTCCTCTGGCTGCTGGGCTTCAAACTTCCCGCCCACACTTCATCTTCTCTGAAGCACAGCACTGCCGGGGAATGTGGGCGGGGCAGACACAGGAGGAGAGGGCGGGAGGAGGAGAAGTCTATCATCTCTCTCTCTCCTCTCATCTATGCGGGGGCAGGGAGGGGGTGAACTGTTAGCGCTGACTATGGGCTGTGAGAGAGACATTCGCAGCTCAGAGCCCTGCAGCGGCGGGGAAACTACAGTCCGGGCTCTTAGCCCCCCCGCAGTGGCGGAACTCCAGGGCCTGGTGTCAAGGGTGACCTTTGTGACCCTGGTAGTTACGCCACTGGCTGAGGCCCTATTAAATCTGACCTCCAGCCTTCTACAGGTGTACCGACTCCTCTCCTGGACTGAAATGGCTTCCTCTGATTTCACTGCACACTGTGAGCTTCTCACCATGTGCATTAGAAGATGCAGCAAATCAGATAGAAAACTGCTTCGTTTCCTGGCTAGAGGACGTCCAGCATCATTTAGATCTTTCCCCCCCTCCCCCAGCCTGACTGTCCCTGGCCCCGCCCCTTTTATTCATTGAAATTCATTTCTTTTGGTCAGCATCATATGTGGGCGTTACCTAGAGCAACTCTGTGTGTATTCTAAAGATGACTGTGAATGGGCAGTTTATTTATATTTTATTACAGGAGAGACCTGGCATGCTTTTATATGTTTTACTTTTTTTCTACTTTCGTGCTTTTTCCTGAATCTAAAGGTGTGTTTTTTTTTTTTTCTTAAGGTAAAGGGTCCGGGGAGTCCGAGCTCCAGTATGTGGACAGGTTTGGTTTCCATATCGCGACATGCTGTGGATATCTCCCTCTGGTGAGATTCTTATGAGAACTCTAGAGGAACGTTGTAGGCAAGCGATGGGAGGCAGATTGATTGATTTATTGATCTATCGATCTATCTATTGATCTATCTTGTCTTTCAGAAGAATGATTGGCATGAAGATTGGGTGACGTTCTATACCCGGCAGCGTCTGCAGCATCAACTGAACCTCCTGGAGGAATCCTCCGGGGACAGGGAGGCGAGGGAGCTCTGGTCTCAGCTCCAGGTAGGTCATGTATCATAATAGTGAGCAATCTCTGTAATGATTTGTAAAGTGGATTATTATGGGATTTTCTTTTAACCACAAACCGCCGTCATTGTACTTCGGTATTTTGACATAGAGTACCGGGGGTTATGGCAGCAGATAGCTGCCATAACCCCGGTATTTTCTAAAACCGCAGGCCGTCCTCTTTAAGATAAAAGTGGTCTCCACTGCGAATTCACCGCTAAATCACTTTTGTCGGCGGTGGGAGAGGTGCCCACCCCCTCCCCAACGCGTTTCGGTCGCCTCCGTCATCGGTAGCGGCAGAGACGATTCGATCCTTTCCCCTCAGAAGCTGAGTGTCGAGTGAGGGAATGATGGCCCCCCCACTCGACTCAATGATGTTGGATGACGGAAGCAACGCCAAATGTCACTTCCGCCCAACGGCCTTAACCACTTGTCCACCGCCCGCCGTCAAATGACGGCGGGAGGAAGACCCTCTTGTTATGACGTTGCGCCTTCCCAAGCCACTAGGGGGCGTCACTAGGGACCCGATGCGCATGCCCGGCGGCCGCGATTGCCCAGTAACTGAGGGGGACCGTGGATCTGTGTGTGTAATGATGGGGTGTAAACGCACAGATCCACATCCTGTCAGGGAGAGGAGACTGATGGTGTGTCCCTTGCACATAGGGACAATGATCGGTCACCTCCCCCAGTCAGTCCCCTCCCCCCCACAGTAAGAATCACTCCCTAGGGAACACATTTAACCCCTTGATCGCACCCTAGTGTTAACCCCTTCCCTGCCAGTCATATTTATACAGTAATCAATGCATTTTTATAGCAGGGATCGCTGTATAAATGTGGTCCCAAAAATGTGTCAAAAGTGTCCGATGTGTCCACCGCAGTCACGATAAAAATCGCTGATCGCCGCCATTACTAGTAAAAAAAAAAAGAAATAATAAAAATGCTATAAATCTATCCCCTATTTTGTAGCTGCTATAACTTTTGCGCAAACCAAACAATATACGCTTATTGCGATTTTTTTATTTTATTTTATTTTTTAGCAAAAATATGTAGAAGAAGAATACGTATATCGGCCTAAACTGAGAAAAAAAAAAATGGATATTTATTATAGCAAAAAGTAAAAAATATTGTGTGTTTTTTTTTTTTCAAACTTAGTCCCTCTTCTTTTGATTATAGCTCAAGAAATAAAAACCGCAGAGGTGATCAAATACCACCAAAAGAAAGCTCTATTTGTGGGGAAAAAAATTATAAAAATTTCATTTGGGTACAGTGTTGCATGACCGCGCAATTGTCATTCAAAGTGTGACAGCGGTGAAAGCTGAAAAATGGCCTGGGCAGGAAGGGGGTGAAAGTGCCCCCGGTATTGAGGTGGTTAAAGGGGATGTTTTTTTTTTATTTATTTTTTATTGCATTTAAGTGTAAATGTCTTTTTGACTCCAGATCTCACATTAAAGAGGTCCTGTCATGCTTTCTTTCTATTACAAAGGACCCCAACATACAGGGATATACAATGTAATACTGACCTATAATCACACACAGAGGTTGGACTTGATGGACTTGTGTCTTTTTTTAACCTCACCTCCTATGTAACTATGAATAGGAATGATCCCAATTTAATTTTTTTTTTAAAAAGGGACAGTGTAAAAAATAAAATAAAAAAAAATACGATTTAAAGCGCCCAGTCCCGCCGTGCTCATGCGCAAAAGCAAACGCATACGCAAGTCGTGCCCACATATATAAACGGTGTTCAAACAACACGTGAGGTATCGCCGAGATCGTTAGAACTCAAAACTGGTAACCTGTAGAAATTTTTAAATGTCGCCTATGGAGATTTTTAAGGGTCAAAGTTTGTCGCCATTCCACAAACGGGCGCAATTTTGAAGGGTGACATGTTTTTTTTTTGTTTATTTTTTTCTCATTCCCACTTGTATTTTCACAAAATAGAAAACTCAAAATAGAAAACTGAAAACTGAAATATGCCGACATATTCGCTATCAATGCCAATTTTTATATACATGTATGCACGCATAAAAAGAAAAAGAAAAAAAGAAGCGTGACATGTTGGGTATCAATTTACTCAGCGTAACATTATCTTTCACAATATAAAAAACAATTGGGCTAACTTTACTGTTTTCTTATTTTTTTATTCAAAAGAATTGCGTTTGTAAGACCGCTGCGCAAATACGGTGTGACATAAAGTATTGCAATGACCGCCATTTTATTCTCTAGGGTGTCTGGAAAATATATATATATATATGTTTGGGGGTTCTAAGTAATTTTCTAGCAAAAAAAAAAATGATTTTTAACTTGTATAAATGGACTTTCCCAAGAGAAAACCACATTCAATGTTTAAAAATTTGTTTGTACGAGAGAAAATTTCCACCCCGCTCCTTCAAATTTTTTAGTCGCTGTGGTCGAAAATGAAAGTTGATTTGTCCCTCTAATGATTAGATAATTGAATGTTCTGAAATCAAACATTTTTGAAATAATTTCTACTAGTGTATGGCCAGCTTGTGAGCAGAACCCATGAGTTTGGGAATAAGAAATGGCAACTCTTGTCTATGTCTAGATTTGGCTACAAAATATTTCTCTATTCAGAATCTTCCCAAATGTTCTTTTTGTCTTCTCCTTACAGCTGAAGATCCCACAGCTATTTGCTGGCGTTGAGATTGTGCCCTCCCTCCTCCACGGGGATCTCTGGGGAGGAAACGTGGCAGAAATGGACACCGGCCCTGTGATATTCGACCCCGCTTCTTTCTACGGCCACTCGGAATTCGAGCTGGCGATCGCGGGCATGTTTGGGGGGTTTGGGTCTTCCTTCTACTCGGCCTACCACGCCAAGATACCCAAGGGCCCCGGCTGCGACAAGAGGCTGAAGCTGTACCAGCTCTTCCACTACCTGAACCACTGGAACCACTTTGGCAGCGGCTACAGAGGGTCGTCCTTGAGCACCATGAGAAGTCTTCTGAAGTGAGCCGCCAGTCTCGGACTTTGGAGGTCCATGAAGAACACGACGAGGGTCCATGGCTTCGAGGAGCGCTCCTCCCTAGAGTCACTCGCATGCTGTGCTTCCAATGACCGACTTATGATGGCGAAACACAGAATGGCCTGCAGTGTGAAGATTCCTGAAGAGGAACAAAAGTTTTAATTGTTCCTCAGATATTAATTGGCTGCGCAAATCTGTTTAGACTTTTCCCCATCTGCAGTGAAGGACATTACTTGGGACGCTCAGACTTTATTTTGTGTCTCTTCTTCTTCTTCTTCTAAGTATCGGTTGTGTTTTCAAAGAAAGAATCTAATTTTACCCATCGTTGGGCTCCATTTACAGTTCCCTCGAGGTCCTTCCATTTCATCTTCCATTCCTTCCATGAGAGCAAGCAGAATTTTTTTTTTTTTTAATAGATTTTATGGAAGGTGTAAGTCATACAGATTACTACAGCAATAGAAGTAATTATATTTTAACATATCAATAGTTGTGTCAAACCAGTAAATATGGTAAAAGAAGACAATAATGCATAGATAACAATACGCATCCTAGGAGATAAAAGAGATAAAAGAATAAGGTAGAATTTTAATATGGAGGCACAAAAATCTGACCGCCAACCTTTCCCGCAGTTTTGTAGAGTTGTACCGGCTCCTCTTCTCTACTGAAATGGCTTACTCTGATTTCACTGCACACTGTGAGCTCCTCCCAGCGTGCGTTAGAAGCTGCAGTCAGATAAAGCCCCGCCTCATCTCCTGGCTGGAGGACGCCCAGCATCATCTAGTCTTTCCATCCCAGCTTCGCTGTCCCTGGCCCCGCCCCTTTCATTCACAGTTCTTCCAATCATGGAGGCTCAGCATCAGGTGTGAGGGCGTTACCTGGGACAGGATTCAAATACAGCCTGCCTAGGAATGCCCACTACTCTAGGCTAACAGGCACCCTCTAAGGCAGCGGCCCCCCCTTTGGCACCAGGTGTTGCCAATTTTTTCAGGGACGGGGAGGATGGCAGCTACTGGCAGATGGGGAAGGGGGTTCACAGAGTCTCACAACCCCCCCCCCCCCCCACTGTGATACAAAGTGGAGTGCACTGTAATGATTACAGTCCCCCTTTACAGTGCAGTCCCCTTAACAACAGGCCACAGACTGGTACTGGTCCACAGACCGGGGGTTGGGGACCCCTGCTTTGAGGTATTTTTGCTGTTTGCATAACTCCTCCCAAGAGCCAGCCCACTGCTTGCATCAAGGCCGAGGAATGTTGAGAGGAGTACTGAGGCTGAATGCTGTGATGTTTTCAGGAAACTATGTACAGCCCCCTGCTGGCCCCTCCCACCAATCATGATCTGCCCGAATTGGGTAGAGAAGCGCAGAGGCCCAGTATATGCACCATTGTGTCTAAAATAAAGTGTTGGAGTGCCAACCTTCAACCCGATGTGTAAGCAAAATTTGTCCGCGAAAATCTCCCCCCCCCCTCCCCAGGTATAAATCCCCTCTGCGGTCCAAAATTCTGCCCAAACAAAAATGCAAAAATTTCCCCTCCTCCCAGTACAAATCCCCCCCCTCCCTGTAGTAATCCTTGCCCCCTCCCAGCTCATATGCCCCCAATCTCCCCTCAAAAAAATCACCCCTCCTACATTCTCCCTTCTAGCACAACCCCCCACCCCCCCAATTGTCCCCTCCTATAAAACACCCCACCCCCACCAATCTCTCCTTCCAGCATAAATCTGGGAGCCAATGGGGAAGAGAAATCTAGAAAAAACCCCCGTCTACAAATTGCTGCTTTTCTTCTATATGTGAGGGACGGGGAGAGCCGAACTTTGCGGAGTGGTGTAGAAATTCATTGTGACCGAAATATTCTCTTCTAATCATCGCATTCGACTGCAAAAGGATTTCTGTGTCCGTTACGCAAGTTCTAATATTTTTTAGGTTCCTATGGAAGGATAAGTAACAAAAAGTATTGATTACAAAGAGAATTATTTTTTTCCTGACTCTGTATGGCGGCGATATGAAGTGACATCACAGCGCTTTCCGTGACAGCAGAAGCCGCTATTTTATGAAATGCATTGTGTATGGTGGGGTTGGGCGGGGGTTGGGATCCTGATAACAATGTGTGTTTTACCTTAATTTCCTGTAATTATACGACACCTATAGTGGGGGGTGGGGGGATGGGCGGGGGTTGGGATCCTGATAACAATGTGTGTTTTACCTTAATTTTCTGTAATTATACAACACCTATAGTGGGGGGTGGGGGGGATTGGGGGGTTGGGGATCCTGATAACAATGTGTGTTTTACCTTCATTTCCTGTAATTATACGACACCTATAGTGGGGGGTGGGGAGGATGGGCGGGGGTTGGGATCCTGATAACAATGTGTGTTTTACCTTCATTTCCTGTAATTATACGACACCTATAGTGGGGGGTGGGGGGATGGGCGGGGGTTGGGATCCTGATAACAATGTGTGTTTTACCTTAATTTTCTGTAATTATACAACACCTATAGTGGGGGGTGGGGGGGATGGGCGGGTGTTGGGATCCTGATAACAATGTGTGTTTTACCTTCATTTCCTGTAATTATACGACACCTATAGTGGGGGGTGGGGGGATGGGCGGGGGTTGGGATCCTGATAACAATGTGTGTTTTACCTTAATTTTCTGTAATTATACAACACCTATAGTGGGGGGTGGGGGGGATGGGCGGGTGTTGGGATCCTGATAACAATGTGTGTTTTACCTTCATTTCCTGTAATTATACGACACCTATAGTGGGGGGTGGGGGGATGGGCGGGGGTTGGGATCCTGATAACAATGTGTGTTTTACCTTCATTTCCTGTAATTATACGACACCTATAGTGGGGGGTGGGGAGGATGGGCGGGTGTTGGGATCCTGATAACAATGTGTGTTTTACCTTCATTTCCTGTAATTATACGACACCTATAGTGGGGGGTGGGGGGATGGGCGGGGGTTGGGATCCTGATAACAATGTGTGTTTTACCTTAATTTTCTGTAATTATACAACACCTATAGTGGGGGGTGGGGGGGATGGGCGGGTGTTGGGATCCTGATAACAATGTGTGTTTTACCTTCATTTCCTGTAATTATACGACACCTATAGTGGGGGGTGGGGGGATGGGCGGGGGTTGGGATCCTGATAACAATGTGTGTTTTACCTTAATTTTCTGTAATTATACAACACCTATAGTGGGGGGTGGGGGGGATGGGCGGGTGTTGGGATCCTGATAACAATGTGTGTTTTACCTTCATTTCCTGTAATTATACGACACCTATAGTGGGGGGTGGGGGGATGGGCGGGGGTTGGGATCCTGATAACAATGTGTGTTTTACCTTCATTTCCTGTAATTATACGACACCTATAGTGGGGGGTGGGGAGGATGGGCGGGTGTTGGGATCCTGATAACAATGTGTGTTTTACCTTCATTTCCTGTAATTATACGACACCTATAGTGGGGGGTGGGGGGATGGGCGGGGGTTGGGATCCTGATAACAATGTGTGTTTTACCTTAATTTTCTGTAATTATACAACACCTATAGTGGGGGGTGGGGGGGGATGGGCGGGTGTTGGGATCCTGATAACAATGTGTGTTTTACCTTCATTTCCTGTAATTATACGACACCTATAGTGGGGGGTGGGGGGATGGGCGGGGGTTGGGATCCTGATAACAATGTGTGTTTTACCTTAATTTTCTGTAATTATACAACACCTATAGTGGGGGGTGGGGGGGATGGGCGGGTGTTGGGATCCTGATAACAATGTGTGTTTTACCTTCATTTCCTGTAATTATACGACACCTATAGTGGGGGGTGGGGGGATGGGCGGGGGTTGGGATCCTGATAACAATGTGTGTTTTACCTTAATTTTCTGTAATTATACAACACCTATAGTGGGGGGTGGGGGGGATGGGCGGGTGTTGGGATCCTGATAACAATGTGTGTTTTACCTTCATTTCCTGTAATTATACGACACCTATAGTGGGGGGTGGGCAGGATGGGCGGGGGCGGGTGCGCGTGTTGGGATCCTGATAACAATGTGTGTTTTACCTTCATTTCCTGTAATTATACGACACCTATAGTGGGGGGTGGGGGGGATGGGCGGGTTGGGGATCCTGATAACAATGTGTGTTTTACCTTCATTTCCTGTAATTATACGACACTTATAATGAAGGCAAATTGTGTCCTTTCTTCTATTCTTTTTTTATGGCTCCAACTCTCATTATGCTACAAGATATCAGGGATCTGATTGGGTGTCATATGCTACACACACACAATTATTTATGTTAACCATTTCAGCCCCGGGAAGGATTTACCCCCCCCTAATGACCGGGCCATTTTTTGCGATACGGCGCTGCATTACTTTAACTGACAATTGCGCGGTTGTGCGACGTTGTACCCAAAACAAAATTGACGTCCTTTTTTTCCCCCACAAATAGAGCTTTCTTTTGGTGGTTTTTGATCACCTCTGCGGTTTTTTTTTGTTTTTGTTTTTTTTTTTGTTTTTTTTTTTTTTGTTTTGTTTTTTTTTTGTTTTTTTTTTTGCACTATAACAAAAAAAGAGCAACAATTTTGAAAAAAAAAACAATATTTTTTTACTTTTTGCGATAATAAATATCCCCAAAAAAATGTCTTCATTTGTTTAGGCCGATACGTATTCTGCTACATATTTTTGGTAAAAAAAAAAAAATCACAATAAGCGTTTATTGATTGGTTTGCGCAAAAGTTATAGCGTTTACAAAATAGGGGATATATTTATGGCATTTTTAAATAATTTTTTTTCTGTTTTTTTTTACTAGTAATAACGGTGATCTGCGATTTTTAGCGGGACTGCAATATTGCGGCGGACACATCGGACACTTTTTTTGGGAGCTTTAAAAATGCACGGATTACTGCATAAATGTGATTGGCAGGGACGGGGTTAACACTAGGGGGCGATCAAAGGGTTAAATGTGTATCTAATTGGGGGGGGGGGGGGGGAGGGGACTGAATGGGGGAGGAGACATACCGCTGTTCGCAATTACTGCAAACAGCAGATCTGTCTCTTCTCTCCTGTCAGAGCGAGGATTTCTGTCTCTTTACACACACAAATCCCCTTTCTGGCTCTCGTGCCCACGATCGTGGGTGGGCGGCGACAATCGGACCTGCCGGCAACACGCAACGGGTCCCCCGACGTGCACACTATTGCTCTTAAAGGAGCCGCCGTACATATACGGCGATTCGTGCAGGAGAGCCAACCTGTCGCTGTGTGTATATATATATATATATATATATATATATATATGTGAGTAGGTCGGGAGGTGGTTAATGTAAAAGAAGAATTACAGATATGGATATTTAGACATGGTTGCATTGGTACAATGTAACTATATACAGTATCTGACAAAAGTAAGTACACCCCTCAGTCACATTGGTGTAAATCTTTTTATGTGACAACACTGAAGAAATGACGCTTTGCTACAATGTAAAGTAGTGAGTGTACACAGGGGGGAGGAGTGTACACAGGGGGGAGGAGTGTACACAGGGGGGAGGAGTGTACAGCTTGTATAACAGTGTAAATTTCCTCTCCCCTCAAAATAACTCAACACACAGCCATTAATGTCTAAACCGCTGGCAACAAAAGTGAGGACACCCCTAAGTGAAAATGTCCAAATTGGGCCCAATTAGCCATTTTCCCTCCCCGGTGTCATGTGACTCGTTAGTGTTACAAGGTCTCAGGTGTGAATGGGGAGCAGGTGTGTTAAATTTGGTGTTATCGCTCTCACTCTCTCATACTGGTCACTGGAAGAACAACATGGCACCTCATGGCAAAGAACTCTCTGAGGATCTGAAGAAAAGAATTGTTGCTCTACATAAAGATGGGCGGGGCTATAAGAAGATCGCCAAGACCCTGAAACTGATCTGCAGCACGGTGGCCAAGACCATCCAGCGGTATAACAGGACAGGTTCCCCTCAGAACAGGCCTCGCCATGGTCCACCAAAGAAGTTGAGGTCACGTGCTCAGCGTCATATCCAGAGGTTGTCTTTGGGAAATAGACGTATGAGTGCTGCCAGCATTGCTGCAGAGGGTGAAGGGGTGGGGGGGGGGGGGGTCAGCCTGTCAGTGCTCAGACCATACGCCGCACACTGCATCAAATTGGTCTGCATGGCTGTCGTCCCAGAAGGAAGCTTCTTCTAAAGATGATGCACAAGAAAGACAAGCAGACTAAGGACATGGATTACTGGAACCATGTCCTGTGGTCTGATGAGACCAAGATAAACGTATTTGGTGTCAGATGGTGTCAGGCGTGTGCGGCGGCAACCAGGTGAGGAGGACAAAGACAAGTGTGTCTTCCCTACAGTCAGGCATGGTGGTGGGAGTGTCATGGTCTGGGGCTGCATGAGTGCTGCCGGCACTGGGGGGCTACAGATCATTGAGGGGACCATGAATGCCGACATGTACTGTGACATACTGAGGGAGAGCATGATCCCCTCCCTTCAGAGACTGGACCGCAGGGTAGTATTCCCTCCTCTCAGTACAAATCCCCCCCCTCCTCTCAGTACAAAGCAAATCCCCCCCTCCTCCTCTCAGTACAAGTCCCCCCTCCTCTCAGTACAAATCCCCCCTCCCACTCCTCTTAGTACAAATCCCCCCTCCCAGCTTAAATCCACCAGTACATACAAATGGCCCCTGCCCCCACCTATACCTGGCCTTCCCAATAAGGAATTTGCGGTCTTCATGTCTATGGTAGAGGTTGCCTGAAGCCCGGACACATTTTTTAGATTGGACTGTGACTTCAAGTAACCGAGTATCACAACCGCCGAGTGCATAGGTGTGAGCACGGGCCAGGTGTGCCTGGGCTCACCCTAATCACCAGGGTTGCCAACTGTCTGGAGGGCTAACTGTCTATCTGTCTAAGCCAAGCGTCTGTGACCCAGAGCCAGTACAGCTCCTCCCCCCTCCCTGCACAGACGGGAGAGGAGAGAGAGCTCCATCTGCTCCTCCTCCCGCCCCTCCCCCTCTGTGTCTAGAAGCCCAGCAGCTAGCAGATACATTGTGGGTGAAAGGTGCCGATGCCTGAGCCTCCATCCTCGGGTGAGTGAGCTCACCATCCACTGCCTTTGAGTACAGTAAGGCGAGGGAGACTCAGGTGTAAGAGGTACTCTGCAGACTCTGATGTAAGGAGGGGGGGGGGGGACTTTGGGAATCCTGCTTCAAGGGGGGATGCTGGGAAGTCTGATGCAAGTGAGGGCTTTGGTGAGCAGCAGAGGCAGCACGGCCATTAGGGGCGCCCGGGGTCCGCCCCCTCTCTCCGGGCCACCCCTATATGGTAATGTGTTGAGAAGCGGGGGGGGGGGCGCGAATTGGGGGGGTGCCACGAACAAAAACAAAGAACGACAACAAAAAATGAGGGGTTGCCATATCTGGGGCCCTGGGGACCTCTGGGCCCCTTACAAAAAACAAATAAATAAATAAAATAATAATTGTTTTTTTAAAAATAAAAAACACATAAAAAAGGGGGGTTTTACGATCCGGGGCCCCGGGGACCTCTGGGCCCCTTAGAAAAAAATAAATAAAAAATAAAAAATGTATTTTTATAAAAAAATAAAAAAGGTGGGGTTGCCATCTGGGGACCTCTGGGCCCCTTACAAAAAAAAATATATAAAAAAATATATATATTTATTAAAAAAAAGGGGGGTTGCTATCCGGGGCCCTGGGGACCTCTGGGCCCCTTACAAAAAATATATATATAAAAAATATATATATTTTTATTAAAAAAAAGGGGGGTTGCTATCCGGGGCCCTGGGGACCTCTGGGCCCCTTACAATAAATAAATAATACATTTTTTTTAATAAAAAATACATAAAAAGGGGGGTTACCATCCGGGGGCCCTGGGGACCTCTGGGTTCCTTACAAAAAAAAAGGGGGGTTGCCATCCGGGCCCCTGGGGACCTCTGGGCCCCTTACAAAAAAAATATAAAAAAATGATATATATTTTTATAAAAAAAAAAAAAAGGGGGGTTGCTATCCGGGGCCCTGGGGACCTCCGGGCCTCTGGGGACCTCTGGGCCCCTTACAATAAATAAATAATATATATTTTATTTTTTTTTATAAAAAATACATAAAAAAGGGGGGTTACCATCCGGGGCCCTGGGGACCTCCGGGTCCCTTACAAAAATAGAAGACCCGGGACACTCGGTAGAAGACCCAGGGAACTCAGTAGAAGACCCAGGGAACTCGGTAGAAGACCCAGGGAACTCGGTAGAAGACCCAAAGCACTCGGTAGAAGACCCAAAGGGGGGTTACCATCCGGGGCCCTGGGGACCTCTGGGCCCCTTACAAAAAAAAAAAGTATAAAAAAAAATATTAATTTTTATAAAAAAAAAAAGAGGGGATTGCTATCCGGGGCCCTGGGGACCTCCGGGCCTCTGGGCCCATTACAATAAATAAATAATACTTTTTTTTTAAGAAAAAATACATAAAAAAGGGGGGTTACCATCCGGGGGCTGGGGACCTCTGGGCACCTTACAAAAAATAAAAATAAATATATATTTTTATAAAAAAAAGGGGGGGGGTTGCTATCCGGGGGCCCTGGGGACCTCTGGGCCCCTTACAAAAAAAAAGGGGGGTGGCCATCCGGGCCCCTGGGGACCTTCGGGGCCCTTACAGGTGTACTGCCTGTACCCCCTGATGGCGGCCCTGCCTCCAGCTGTTGCAAAACTATAAGTCCCAGCATGCCTCTGCCTCTGGGTGTCATACTTGTGGCTGCCAGAGTCTCGCTATGCCTCATGGGACTTGTAGTTCTGTAACAGCTGGAGGTCCGCTAATTGCGTATCCCTGCTCTAAAGGGTTTGAGTTTGGCCTGAAGAAAAGGTGGCGACCGGAGTCTATGGGTACCTGGAAGAAAAACACCCACAAGGCGGATTAGTGTGATGCAATTCCATGCTGACCCCTCGTCCCCTCAGTCCAGCCTTCCATTGTGTTTTACGGACAAGTTGCTTCATGTTTTTCTTTTTTCTTTTTTTAAGACATTCAGCCTCTTTTCTCACATTATTATCGTTTGTCCTCTTAATCTGTATTTGATTTGTAAACTGATTTCTCCGCCTCGTAATGTTTATCCCGAGGACACCGATGCAGAAAGAAGAAAATTCTGCCTTTGGGCAGTGGGGAGGAAAATACGAAAGGAGAGAAGAGTAACTTACAACATACAAGGGAGACGGAGGAAGTGAGCTGGTAATGTAGACGCTTCCTTGTTCAGCGGATATCAGGTATGATGTGCTGCAAAATGGTTTAAACTGCTTGGGGAGTTTTTTTATTTTTTATTTTACCAGATGCATGAATAAAGAAGGGAAGGGCTAGACCCGCTCAGGATTTGTTCTTGCTGTGTAGGGAGATTTCCCCTCACTTCCTGTCCTGAAATCATAACAGGAAGTGAAAGGCAATCTCTCCAAAATGAGAGGGGATTTCTACCTTGGACAACTTGCCTCTGGAACACGGCGTCCCCCATTGGAAGATTACCTTCACTTCCTGTTCTGGTGACGCCTGTAAAATGTAGGATTTCCCATCGCAAACAGAGAAAGTGCGAATCTCCCCAGCGGGGACACGGACAGCTATAAAAACCCAGTAGAGGTCCTAATACCTTAATTCCTGCACACCTTTTCCATAGAGTATTGAAGATACAGACAGCAGGGCAGCACGCTTTCTTAGGAGCTTATAAAAGACAAACCCTTCCTAAGTCTCCTAATACTGGTCTGGTGACAGGTCAGTGATACTTCTCACCAGACAGGTTTTTCTCTGACCTTTTCATTGCTTTCTACACCAAAGAATTCACCTCTTAATCTCCCTTTACTCCCTTCTCTGTCCCTCCTCCTCTATTTCCTTATATTTCTCCTCCCTCCTTCTTTCTCCCTCCTCACTTCTTCTTTCTCTCTCCCTCCTCCTCTCTTTCACTCTGATCCCTTCTCTCTCATTCCCTCTCCCAAGGGCGTTGCTAAACCCTGGCAACTAGGGTACATTTAGTGCTGAAGAGTCTTTTACTGAATCCCTGAGTTTTATACTGATTTACTTGGGTCTTCCACCAAGTCTTGTGGGTCTTCTACCGAGTGCCCTGGGTCTTCTACCGAGTGCCCTGGGTCTTCTACCCAGTGCCCTGGGTCTTCTACCGAGTGCCCTGGGTCTTCTACCCAGTGCCCTGGGTCTTCTACCGAGTGCCCTGGGTCTTCTACCCAGTGCCCTGGGTCTTCTACCGAGTGCCCTGGGTCTTCTACCCAGTGCCCTGGGTCTTCTACCCAGTGCCCTGGGTCTTCTACTGAGTGCCCTGGGTCTTCTACCGAGTGCCCTGGGTCTTCTACCGAGTGCCCTGGGTCTTCTACCGAGTGCCCTGGGTCTTCTACCGAGTGCCCTGGGTCTTCTACCGAGTGCCCTGGGTCTTCTACCGAGTGCCCTGGGTCTTCTACCGAGTGTCCAGGGTCTTCTACCCAGTGTCCCCGGTCTTCTACCACGTGTCTCGGGTCTTCTACCATGTGTCCCGGGTCTTCTACCATGTGTCCCGGGTCTTCTTCCGTGTGTCCTGGGTCTTCTACCGAGAGACCTTGGTCTTCTATCACTTGTCCCGGGTCCTCTACTGTGTGTCTCATGTCTTCTACCATGTGTCTCGTGTCTTCTACCGTGTGTCCCGTGTCTTCTACCGTGTGCCCCGGGTCTTCTATTCAGTGCCCTGGGTCTTCTACCGAGTTCCCCGGGTCTTCTACCGAGTTCCCCGGATCTTCTACCGAGTTCCCCGGATCTTCTACCGAGTTCCCCGGATCTTCTACCGAGTTCCCCGGGTCTTCTACCGAGTTCCCCGGGTCTTCTACCGAGTTCCCCGGGTCTTCTACCGAGTTCCCCGGGTCTTCTACCGAGTTCCCCGGGTCTTCTACCGAGTTCCCCGGGTCTTCTACCGAGTTCCCCGGGTCTTCTACCGAGTTCCCCGGGTCTTCTACCGAGTTCCCCGGGTCTTCTACCGAGTTCCCCGGGTCTTCTACCGAGTGTCCCGAGTCTTCTACCGAGTGTCCCGAGTCTTCTACCGAGTGTCCCGAGTCTTCTACCGAGTGTCCCGAGTCTTCTACCGAGTGTCCCGAGTCTTCTACCGAGTGTCCCGAGTCTTCTACCGAGTGTCCCGAGTCTTCTACCGAGTGTCCCGAGTCTTCTTCCGAGTTCCCTGGATCTTCTACCGAGTTCCCTGGGTCTTCTACCGAGTTCCCTGGGTCTTCTACCGAGTGCTTTGGGTCTTCTACCGAGTTCCCTGGATCTTCTACCGAGTTCCCTGGATCTTCTACCGAGTTCCCTGGGTCTTCTACCGAGTTCCCTGGGTCTTCTACCGAGTGTCCCGGGTCTTCTACTGAGTGCCCTGGGTCTTCTACTGAGTGCCCTGGGTCTTCTACTGAGTGCCCTGGGTCTTCTACTGAGTGCCCTGGGTCTTCTACTGAGTGCCCTGGGTCTTCTACTGAGTGCCCTGGGTCTTCTACTGAGTGCCCTGGGTCTTCTACTGAGTGCCCTGGGTCTTCTACTGAGTGCCCTGGGTCTTCTACTGAGTGCCCTGGGTCTTCTACTGAGTGCCCTGGGTCTTCTACTGAGTGTCCCGGGTCTTCTATTAAGCGTCCCGGGTCTTCTACCGAGTGTCCCGGGACTTCTACCGAGTGTCCCGGGTCTTCTACTACGTGTCCCAGGTCTTCTTCCGTGTGTCCCGGGTTTTCTACCGAGAGACCTTGGTCTTCTATCACTTGTCCCGTGTCTTCTACCGCGTGTCCCGTGTCTTCTACCGCGTGTCCCGTGTCTTCTACCGCGTGTCACCTCCAGCGTGCCAGATGCTGAATGTATTTTAGCTAGCTCTCATGGTGTTGTCTTGTTGCAAGGACATGGAAACCATTGGATGCTCAATCCCAGCATCACAGAAGTGAAAACCAATGGACACCGGGAGTTTTTTTGTCCATGCTTTCTGTGGTGCCCAAGTGGCCTTACAGGTATGTCAATAAAATGTATGAAAGTTTTACAAATCTGCACAACTTTTTCATACCTACTGGGGCCCCTTGACTGCATAGACTGTTTTTCTATAGAAGGTAAACTTAGCCTTTAGGCCAATAAGGTGAGGTGGGGATTATAAGGACCGCCCAAGCGGATCTCTAGCCCCGCTTATCTGGGGGGAGAATTTTAGCAGCTCTTCAAGAGGTGGTAGCCAGCAAATGATTTCAATTATTTCTCATCTTCTCTTGTTCTTCAACTTTCCCGCCATCTTCTATGAACTTCTCTTTCTGTAGCCTCCACACTACCTTATTGTTGTTGGGGTACAACTAGGGTTGCCACCTTTTCTTCAACCCAAACCCGAACACTTTAGTGCAGTGCTAAAAAAAATTGGGGGGGGGGGGGCGGTGGGCGGTTAAAAAAAGCTGCCCCCCCTCGTCGCTCGATCAGCCGCTCGATCACCCGCCAGCCCCTCACTTACCCCATCAAGGTCGCAGCTTCCCCCCTGCACCTCCTCCTGAGTATTGGCGGTCGCTTCTCCTTCCAGCCAATCGGGTCTTAGGACTCCCAGCCAATTAGGTCTCAGGACCTGCTTCCTGATTGACTGGGATGAGAAGCAGGAAGAAATTAGGGAATATGAATTTGCTAATGTCACACAAGTGGGGCCCCACCCCACCTCATCCCTTTTGAAGCCAACTAGAGCCTCTGTCTCTAATCATGGGCTTCGAAAAAAAACAACAACATTAAAATCCATACCTCTGGTGCCCTGTATGGAGATTTGGGGTCGGGCGCATTGGATTAAGGGGGTGACGCCCCCGTGGCCCTTATGGATGGGCCGCCACTGCTTAAGTGGCACATGGCAAATTTTTGCAGTAAACAATATAGGATTATAACAGACCTGGGACATATTTTGATGCCCTACGGAGAGTAGTAATGCGGCGAACAGTGGGTGTGGCCAAATTGCTCTTGCTGACATCATCGCCCCACCCTTCATTCATGCCAAACCTGCCCCCAGACAGCCGCCCACAGCCAGCTCCCAGATGGCAACAGATTTGTATGTGATTGATTACTTGGGGAGCCACAGCCCAGTCTAAAGAATGTGTCTGGGGTTTCAGGCGGACTGAAACCCGGACACATTATTCAAAACCCGGACTGTCCGGGTGAATCCTGGACAGCTGGGTACTGACATTTATAGGTAAAGTTGATCCGGGGAATATCTGATTGCCTCTCGGTGGATCAGGAAGGAATTTTTTCCCCTGCTGTAGCAAATTGGATCATGCTCTGCTGGGGTTTTTTGCCTTCCTCTGGATCAACTGTGGGTATAGAATTTGGGTATATGGGATTGTACGATATTTTTTTTTTTTTTTTTTATGGTTGAACTAGATGGACTTGTGTTTTTTTTTTTTCAACCTGACTATGTAACTATGTGGCAACCCTAGGCACAACAGTGGACCTACCTGTGTATGCATCTTTCACGTTCTCTCCTTCTTGTCAGTCTCCAGGTTACTAGACGACAAACTCGCATCGCACTGAAAAGTTCTGCCAGTAAGTCTAGAATTTATTTTTGGAGTGAGAAATGGATCTGTTTGGTGCCGGATGCCAGATTGACCCGCCGCCATCTCCAGAAATGTTTATACCGGACGGAGGAGCCGAGCGGTTCGAAGAAATTGAGGATCAGCTGAGGAAAGTTCTGAGGACCTCGGAGGTCAGGCCCCGGGGACGCGTCCCAGGAGGGTGTATAAGCCAAACCCAGAACTTCGATACGGATCAGGGGAGGATATTCGTGAAGATAAATCGCTGGTCGCAGGTTATAATTCCTGTCTGTGTGTTTCGTTTTCTTAATCTCTTTCGGTGATATGGGCTTACATTTTAATTTTAGCTCCCAGGCTCAATTCTCCCATCCCCCACCGGCCACCCCCATGTCATTGCTGATGAGATTTGGGAAGGAAAAATAAATAAATCGGCTTCCATCAGGCAAATTGAGGTTCCCTGCACTGCTCCTGTTCTTGTAGAAGAGATGACTTCTGACATACGTTTTTGGAGCGCTCAAAATTTGCTCCTCCTGATGCAAGGAAATAAAATAAAAATGCTAAATGGTTACATTCAGTGATTTCAACATCTCTTTATTTAACGGGTAGCTCAACTTTCATGAAACCCCCCCCCCCCCCCAAAAAAAAAGCAAAATCATAGAATATAAATAATAATATAAATGTAAAAATAATTATTATTATTAGCGACGAGAGAAGCAGAGAGGAGACGCACCCCGGAAGCTGCTCCAGGAGATGACGCCGGAGCAGCTTTCCCCCGAGCCCCCCCCCGCCGCTTAAGGACAGGGGTGACCATGCTGGAAGATGATGATTATAATGTAGCACACTCCACGTAGGAGCCGCAAGTGAGAAGGGATCCCCCACCCTGCACAGCCAGGCACACCCCATCTTCACAGGTACACTTATGCCACGTACACATGGTCGGAATTTCCGATGGGAGCTTTTCATTGGATATTCCGACTGTGTGTATGCCATCTGACTTTTTCCGTCGGAATTTCTTAAAATCCGTTCATCTGTAAAGAATTCCGACGGGGAAAAAAACACGCATGCTCGGAAACAATTTTACACATGCTCGGAAGCATTGAACTTCTTTTTCTCACCTCGTCGTACGTGTTGTACGTCACCGTGTTCTTGACGGTCGGAATTTGGTGTGACCGTGTGTATGCAAGACCGTCTTGGTTATGCAGTAATGTTTGTCTCTTAGCTTACCTCTCCTCCATGTGTTCTGCTTTAGAGGCCAGTCACTCTCACCTGGCTGCTTAAGTAATCTCTCCTCTAAGCATGGCTCCACCCCAGGCCCAATCAGGGAACTCTATATTAACCTGTGCACTGTAAGCCAGCGGTGCTGATCAACATTGTTTGTTAAGCTATTGTGTGTTTTGGTTTCCTGCTTGCCGTGTGCTCTACGTCTGTCTCTGTTTTACCGATCTTGGCTTGTTCTCGACTATCCCTGCCTGCTTGTGACCTTGACCTCTGGCGTGTTTTATGTTTATCCTTGTCTGCTAGTCGCCCCGACCTTTGGCTTATCCCCTCACTATCTCTTGTTTTCCTGGTCTGCTGCTTCCTCTCTATCCTCCTGTAGCCTACTGTGAGCATGAGCTGGGAGACTCTGGGGGCCGTGACCTGGAGCCAGTTGCAGCCCAGTCCATCCCCATCACTAGAGGCTCTGGTGAACACCTGCTGGCTCTTAGACTCCGCACCCTGGGGAATCTTATGCTCTAGCTCCCTGTGGCATCCCTGTTGGTGCTCCAGTAGACCGGCCTCCCATAACCACCCAGAGTTCCATCCGCAGCAGTCAGCCGTAGGGTCCACTACCTTAGCGGTGCACTCCTGACCCCAACAGTGCATCTGTCACTTGGCCTCAGGTGACCTGACAAAGACAAGCTTGAGCGAAATTCCGTTGGAAAAACCATCCGATTTATTTCCGACGGAAATTCCGCTCGTGTGTACAGGGCATTAGAGTCAATTAGCCATTTTCCCTCCCCGGTGTCATGTGACTTGTTAGTGTTACAAGGTCTCAGGTGTGAATGGGGAGCAGGTGTGATAAATTTGGTGTTATCGCTCTCACTCTCTCATACTGGTCACTGGAAGTCCAACATGGCACCTCATGGCAAAGAACTCTCTGAGGATCTGAAGAAAATAATTGTTTCTCTACATAAAGATGGCCGAGGCTATAAGAAGATCGCCAAGACCCTGAAACTGAGCTGCAGCACGGTGGCCAAGACCATCCAGCAGTTTAACAGGACAGGTTCCCCTCAGAACAGGCCTCGCCATGGTCCACCAAAGAAGTTGAGGTCACGTGCTCAGCGTCATATCCAGAGGTTGTCTTTGGGAAATAGACGTATGAGTGCTGCCAGCATTGCTGCAGAGGGTGAAGGGGTGGGGGAGGGGTCAGCCTGTCAGTGCTCAGACCATACGCCGCACATTGCATCAAATTGGTCTGCATGGCTGTCGTCCCAGAAGGAAGCCTCTTCTAAAGATGATGCACAAGAAAGAGCCGCAAACAGTTTGCTGAAGACAAGCAGACTAAGGACATGGATTACTGGAACCATGTCCTGTGGTCTGATGAGACCAAGATAAACTTATTTGGTGTCAGATGGTGTCAGGCGTGTGTGGCGGCAACCAGGTGAGGAGGACAAAGACAAGTGTGTCTTCCCTACAGCCAGGCATGGTGGTGGGATTTCAGTAGATATATAATAAAATATATAATGAAAATGGAAAGGTTTCATTTAAAAAAAATGTTACATATGAGTCTGTTACTCCGAGGTCTCACCCCTCCTGTTTTACTTTTTTTTCCATAAAACAATGTTATAAATCTAAATGAACCAAAATGACTTATGTGCTGCCGCTATTACAGACAACAAACTAAATAAAAACAGCCGCTGCACCCCCCGCCCCCCCAATGTGATTTCACCACCAAGAAGTATAATAAAGTGTTATAATTGTGAGGATGGGGGATGGGAGCCCCGTAGTGTCTTTAGGTGTGTAGAGGCGTCTCTTTTCAAAGTCATTTCTTGTTATTTTCTCCGTTTTTTTTACTTTTTCAGGCCAAGACTATGTTCAGCGGGGAAGTGGCAAGCTTGGAGGAGATCCGGAAAACATGCGCTGTACGAGTGCCAGAACCCATAGCAATAACAGATCTTCCAGCAGGGGGCGCTCTCCTCATTATGAAACACATTGAGATGAAACCGATAAGCCGGCAAGCATAACACCAATGTGGTCACTTACCGCTATACATTTTTAATTGATAAGGCTGCTGATATTTAGATATTGATCGATATTTAATAGGCTGTAAATAAAAGTGTAGCGCTATCTTGGTGTAACTGTATATAGTAATAAACCATAAACAATTATGTGTATAATAGGTGATTATACATGTGACAAACCAAAAACCAATAATGAATCTAGCATGTGATAATACATGTGATAAATTAGACGGTAATAAATATCAAACAATACAAATTGACTTTAAAAGCATGTGATTGAATAGTTACACCAAGATAGCGCTACACTTTTATTTACACGCACTTTTTGCCTTTATCTACGGCAATGTTGGCGGCTTTTTTTCTATATTTTTCTCAGCGCAGTATACACACCCCCCCCCCCCCCCCGATGTTTAATAGGCTGCCTCCTTTTCAAAGCTTCAGATACCTGTGCATAGTAATGTTGGCACCACTGAATGTCAGGCGTAATTAGAGTCTTCAGGGCCCCAGTGCAAGAAACCATGAAGGGCCCCTATGACCCCGTCTCCATGGGTCCTTTCCATTGGTTCCGGGGGGGGGGGCCTTTTACTCCTGTCATGTGGGCCTTCACATATTCTGCAGCCGGCCCCCTTCCTGCCATCTTCGCCCCCCCCCCCCCCACAGAATGCCAGGGCCCGGTCACGAACTTTGCGACCTTGGTAGTTTTGTCACTGACCTTACTATTACTATTAGGGGGCCATTTAGGATGATGTCGAGGGCATGTGGCCTGGTATGGTTCAAAAAGGGGGGGGGGCTCGCTCTTTCCCCCCCTTTCCTGGCCTCCTGGTCTCCATGCTCGGATAAGGGTCTGGATTGTGGGGGGACCCCACGCTTTTTTTTGGTGTAGTTTTTTTGGGCGTGAGATTCCCCTTAAAATCCATACCAGACCCGAAGGCCCTAGTATGGATTGTGGGGGGGGGGGGGGGGCCCGCACAGTTATTTTTTTTAAAATTTTTGTATTGTCGCCAATGGTATTGTATTGCCAGCAATGTAAATGTCTTTTTTTTTGCTTTATAAATGTCAGTTTTGCTGCAGCAGGTTCTATACACAGTACAGACTCTCTCTCTCCTTCCCTCTCTCCCCTCATCTCTCTCCTCTCCCCTCCTTCTCCCCTCTCTCTCTCCCTTCCTCTCTCTCTCCCTTCCTCTCTCTATTTCCCTCTCCTTTACCCTCTCTCCCCCCTCTCTCTCCCCTCCTCTCTCTCTCCTCCCTCTCCTTTCCCCTCTGTCTCCTCCCTCTCTCCCCCTCTCTACTTCCCTCTCCCCTCCTCTCATATCCTTCTCCTCTCCCTCCTCCCTCTCCCTCTCTCTTCTCCCTCTCCTTTCCCCTCTGTCTCCTCCCTCTCTCTCCTCCCTCCCCCTCTCTCCCCTCCTCTCCTATCCCTCTCCCTTCCTCTCTCTCCCTTCCTCTCTCTATTTCCCTCTCCTTTCCCCTCTCCCTCCTCTCTCTCTCTTCCCTTTCCCCCCTCTCTCTCCTCCCCCCTCTCTCTCCCCCTCCTCTCTCTCTCCTCCCTCTCCTTTCCCCTCTCCCTCCTCTCTCTCTCTCTCCTCCCCTCTCTCTCTACCCCTCTCCCCCTCCTCTCTCTCTTCTTTCCCCTCTCTCTCCTCCCTCTCTCCTTCCCTCTCTCCCCTCCTATCCTTCTCCCCTCTCTCTATTTACCTTTACTTTACCCTCTCTCTCCCCTCCTCTCTCTCTCTCTCCTCCCTCTCATTTCCCCTCTGTCTCCTCCCTCTCCCCCTTTCCCTCCCCTCCTCTCTCTCTTCTCCCTCTCCTTTCCCCTCTGTCTCCTCCCTCCCCCTCTCTCCTATACTATCCTTCTCCCCTCTATCTCTCCCTTCCACTCTCTATTTACCTCTTCTTTCCCCTCTCTCCTCCCTCTCCCCCTCTCTCTCCTTCCCTCTCTCCCCTCCTATCCTTCTCCCCTCTCTCTCTATTTACCTTTCCTTTACCCTCTCTCTCCCCCCTCTCTCTCCCCTCTCCTTTCCCCTCTGTCTCCTCCCTCCCCCTCCTCTCATATACTATCCTTCTCCCCTCTCTCTCTCCCTTCCGCTCTCTATTTCCCTATCCTTTCCCCTCTCCCTCCTTCCTCTCCCCCTCTATCCCTCTCTCTCCCCCTCTATCCCTCTCTCTCCCCCTCTTCTCTCTCTCTCCTCCCTCTCCTTTCCCCTCTCTTCTCCCTCCCCCCTCTCTCTCCCCCTCCTCTCTCTCTCCTTTCCCCTCTGTCTCCTCCCTCTCTCCCCTCGCTCTCCTACCTCTCCCCTCCTCTCTCTTCTCCTCCCTCTCTCTTCTCCTCCTTCTCTCTCCCCTCCTCTCTCCTCTCTATCCTTCTCCCCCCCTCTCTCTCTCTCCATTCCTCTCTCTATTTCGCTCTCCTTTCCCCTCTGTCTCCTCCCTCTCCCCCTCTCTCCCCGCTCTTTCTCTCTTTCTCTCTCACTCTTCCCCTTTTATTTTTTTATTTTTCTATGTTGCCCAGACTTACACTTGGAACATGATGTGGTGATGACCGTGTGAAGGAGTCTCAGAAGTTCCCAAATAGAACCCGTTGCACATTTTATGGAGGATTTGAGTTTCTGATGTTTTTCCCTTTTCCTGTCTTAGATTTGCTGAGAAGCTCGGGGAGCAGCTGGCGGATTTGCACCTTCACAACCAGAGATTGCTGAAGACGGTGCAGAAACAGAGCGGGACGATCGGTAAGAATGTTTCCATAAAGCCTCCCTTTCCTTTTACATTGTTGCCATATTTGAGTTTTTCACATTGTAGCGCCCCCTCTAGTTCAGGTACATTTATTTGGCTCCTCTGCACTCAGTGGAGTGGGGGTTGATTATTTAGGGCTGCTCGGTGTTTCACAGAATGCTGCTCAGCTGCTTCCCCGTCTTCTATAGTGGGAGGAACAGCAGAACAGGCATCCTGAAAATGTATGGTGCTCCAGCCAATCTCTGGAGAGGTGTGCCCAGTAGGTGGAGGGAGGGAGGGATAAATTGTCAGAGGCCTGGGCAGCAGGGGGCAGTGTTCCTGGGTCAGATAGAGCCTGCCTAATTTCCTGGCTGGAGGGCATCCAGCATCATCTAGCCATTTCCTCCCCATCCTGATGGCCTCTGGCCCCGCCCCTTTATTTATTGTGTTTGATTTATTTTTATTTAATTAAGGTATGTAATGAAAACAGGTTTTATTTACCATTTTGATTGTAAGGATTGATGAGGAGGAAAAGGAGGAACCAGGAAAGACAACAAATAAGATTCAGCTTCAACTTTTGCAAAAACAAAATATTGTTTAGAGCCCTCCCCCATCTTTATTTCTTCTGTGATTTACACCTTCAGGGAAAAGTTCGGGAGATGTGCAGCCGGTGGAGAGGTTCGGCTTTCATACCACCACGTGTTGTGGATATATTCCCCAGGTCAGAGCTGCTTCGCTGTACCAAGGAACATTCGATGTGGGAAGGTTGTGACATATAAAGAACTGGCATCGATTTGGGGGTTCAGTTTGTATTGCATAACCCCTTTTGCTGTAGGTACAAAAAATACATTTTAATCAGCCAGAATTCCGGCTCCTTACTTCCTGGTTTGGTTTGCCTCTGTTTGCGATAAAATCCCAATCGGTGTTCTTAGCTCCGCCCAGTTCTCCTCTGCTAGACTACAGAACACCTCCCTCCTATGGTGTAGGTGTAAAGAAAGGTTGAGGCGTTCTGTAGTCAGTTCACCACAGAAGGATAGGAGCTCACTGGATTTCTGGCAGGTCAACAACAGCTTCTGTACTCTCAGCATTTATGATTAAAGCCAAACCCCGGGCCAAAAAAACTTTCATTAAACATATTTCTTAATAGCCACAAAGAATATTAATCTGCCTTATGTGCACCGAATGCCTTTGCAAACTCAGATATCACCATGTAAAGTAGCGGAGACATCATCACTGTGCTGTACATAGCCTGTGCAAACAGGAGAGCTGTGGGAGGGGCACAGCAGACCCCACCCACTACAGGCTGCCTGCAGAAAATTACAGGGGGGGGGGGGGGCGGAGACAAGACCAGTCACCCTGCACAAGGAGAGAGAGAGTAGAGTGGTGGGAGAGGCCCAACAGGCTCCACCCACTACAGAAAACTACAGGAGGGGGCGGAGACAAAACCAGTCACCATGCACAGGGAGAGAGAGCAGAGTTGTGGGAGGGGCCCAACAGGCTCCACCCACTACAGAAAACTACAGGAGGGGGCGGAGACAGGACCAGTCAGCTTGCACAAGGAGAGAGAGTAGAGCTGTGGGAGGGGTCCAGCAGGCTCCACCCACTACAGGCTGCCTGCAAAAAAATGACAGGAGGGGGCAGAGACAAGACCAGTCGTCACCCTGCAAAAGGAAAGAGAGTAGAGTTGTGGGAGGGGCCTAGCAGACCCCACCCACTATGTGGGTTGCCTGCAAAAAAACTACAGCAGGGGGTGGAGACAAGACCAGTCACCCTGCACAAGGAAAGAGCGCGGAGCTGTGGGAGGGGTCCAGCAGGCTCCACCCACTACAGGCTGCCTGCAGAAAAACTACAGGAGGGGGGCGGAGACAAAACCAGTCACCCTGTACAAGAAAAGAGAGCGGAGCTGTGGGAGGGGTCCAGCAGGCTCCACCCACTACAGGCTGCCTGCATAAAAACTACAGGAGGGGGGCGGAGACAAGACCAGTCACCCTGCATAAGGAAAAAGCACGGAGCTGTGGGAGGGGTCCAGCAGGCTCCACCCATGACAGGCTGCCTGCAGAAAAACTACAGGAGGGGGCGGAGACAAGACCAGTCATCCTGCACAAGTAGAGAGAGCGGCAGTGGGCGGTTTTTATTACAGGAAGTCTCACACTGGATGACTGCACAGATCTGGAAGATCACTGAGATTCAGGAAGAATAGACATGTCAATAGACAATATTTGCCTATCCCGGAGTTCAGTTTTGAACCCCTATTGGGGTGAAACGCGTTGGGCGTGTAAGAGAAGATTCTGCCGAGAGCAATGTGCTGTAACTAGAGTGAGTCAATATGTTCATGTCACAATTAAGCTTTTTGACTGCAAATAAAAAAAAGAGTAACAGGAAGTCAGGGGAAATCTCCCCTCATGGGGACACAACAATATAATCCTGACAAAGGCTCTACATCTTCCCCGTCAGATAACAAGTTTTTGTGTTGATGTCTGTGTCCCCATCTGAGGGAGTTCCCCTTACTTCCTGTCTGATCAGTGGGTTATTTACTAAAGCTGAATATTGCAGAATCTGGTGCAGTTGTGCAGAAACCAATCAGATTCCAGGTTTTATTGCCAAGGATTAATTGAACAAGCTGACGCTAGAAGCTGATTGGCTATTTGGGGAAAGGTGTACTATAGAGGCTTTGTCAGGATTTTCTTGCTGTGTCCTCAGGAGGGAGATTCCCCCCTCGCTTCCTCTCCAAGTGACCATTATCAGAACAGGAAGGGAAGGGAAATCTCCTCTACAGGAACACAGACAGTATTTAAAGCAGAACTCCAGGAAAAGTAATTATTGTCCAAATCTATTCATCGTGTGTAATTGTTACTGGATATCGATGTTGTTTGTGTATTTCTTCCAGATCTTGTGATCCAGTCCTGCAATAAAGACCGCTCACTGCTGCTCTCGCTCCTTGTCCAGAGGGACTGGTCTCGTCTCCGCCCCCTCCTGTAGTTCTCTGCAGGCAGCCTGTAGTGGGTGGAGTCTACTGGCCCCTCCCACAGCTCTGCTCTCTCTCCTTATGCAGGGGGACTGGTCCCGTCTCCGCCCCCCTCCTGTAGTTCTCTACATGCAGCCTGTAGTGGGTGGAGTCTGCTGGGCCCCTCCCACAGCCTTGCTCTCTCTTCTTATGCTGGGGGACTGGTCTCGTCTCCACCCCCCTCCTGTAGTTCTCTACATGCAGCCTGTAGTGGGTGGAGTCTGCTGGGCCCCTCCCACAGCCTTGCTCTCTCTCCTTATGCTGGGGGACTGGTCTCGTCTCCGCCCCCTCCTGTAGTTCTCTGCAGGCAGCCTGTAGTGGGTGGAGTCTGCTGGCCCCTCCCACAGCCTTGCTTTCTCTCCTTCTGCAGGGGGTTTGGTCTCGTCTCCGCCCCCTCCTGTAGTTCTCTGCAGGCAGCCTGCAGTGGGTGGAGTCTGCTGGGCCCCTCCCACAGCCTTGCTCTCTCTCCTTATGCTGGGGGACTGGTCTCGTCTCCACCCCCTCCTGTAGTTCTCTGCATGCAGCTTGTAGTGGGTGGAGTCTGCTGGGCCCCTCCCACAGCCTTGCTCTCTCTCCTTATGCTGGGGGACTGGTCTCGTCTCCGCCCCCTCCTGTAGTTCTCTGCAGGCAGCCTGTAGTGGGTGGAGTCTGCTGGCCCCTCCCACAGCCTTGCTTTCTCTCCTTCTGCAGGGGGTTTGGTCTCGTCTCCGCCCCCTCCTGTAGTTCTCTGCAGGCAGCCTGCAGTGGGTGGAGTCTGCTGGACCCCTCCCACAGCTCTGCTCTCTGCACAGGCTGTGTACAGCCCAGTGATGATGTCACTGCCGCCTTTCCGAGGTAATAGCTGGGTTTGTAAATGAATTTGGTGCACAAGAAGTGGATTTATATCCCCCATGGCTGTTGAGGAAAAGATTTCAATGAAAAGTCTTTGTTCCCGGAGTTCCTTCCCCACTTCATTCATCTAAATAAATACCTCAAATTAAAAAAATCATCACATCCTTCACCCCTTTTCTATTGTTGTCTCCTCAGGTCAATGAGTGGCAGGAGGACTGGGCAACTTTCTTTGCATCTCAGCGACTTCAACCTCAACTCCGCCTAATAGAGAAGAACTACGGAGACCGGACAGTGCTGGGGCTCTGGTCAGAGCTGCAGGTCAGATATCTGACTCTCCTCTCCTGAGATACTCTGCTGGAGGACTCTGCTCCTTCCTCCAGAACTCTCCTCTCCTGAAATACTCTGCTGGAGGACTCTGCTCCTTCCTCTATAACTCTCCTCTCCTGAGATACTCTGCACTGCTGGAGGACTCTGCTCCTTCCTCTATAACTCTCCTCTCCTGAAATACTCTGCTCTGCTGGAGGACTCTGCTCCTTCCTCTATAACTCTCCTCTCCTGAAATACTCTGCTGGAGGACTCTGCTCCTTCCTCTATAACTCTCCTCTCCTGAAATACTCTGCTCTGCTGGAGGACTCTGCTCCTTCCTCCAGAACTCTCCTCTCCTGAAATACTCTGCTCTGCTGGAGGACTCTGCTCCATCCTCTATCTCTCCTCTCCTGAAATACTCTGCTGGAGGACTCTGCTCCTTCCTCTATAACTCTCCTCTCCTGAGATACTCTGCACTGCTGGAGGACTCTGCTCCTTCCTCTATAACTCTCCTCTCCTGAAATACTCTGCTCTGCTGGAGGACTCTGCTCCTTCCTCCAGAACTCTCCTCTCCTGAAATACTCTGCTCTGCTGGAGGACTCTGCTCCTTCCTCTATAACTCTCCTCTCCTGATATACTCTGCACTGCTGGAGGACTCTGCTCCTTCCTCTATACCTCTCCTCTCCTGATATACTCTGCTGGAGGACTCTGCTCCTTCCTCTATAACTCTCCTCTCCTGAAATACTCTGCTCTGCTGGAGGACTCTGCTCCTTCCTCTATAACTCTCCTCTCCTGAAATACTCTGCTCTGCTGGAGGACTCTGCTCCTTCCTCTATAACTCTCCTCTCCTGAAATACTCTGCACTGCTGGAGGACTCTGCTCCTTCCTCCAGAACTCTCCTCTCCTGAAATACTCTGCTCTGCTGGAGGACTCTGCTCCTTCCTCCAGAACTCTCCTCTCCTGAAATACTCTGCTCTGCTGGAGGACTCTGCTCCTTCCTCTATGACTCTCCTCTCCTGAAATACTCTGCTGGAGGACTCTGCTTCTTCCTCCAGAACTCTCCTCTCCTGAAATACTCTGCTCTGCTGGAGGACTCTGCTCCTTCCTCCAGAACTCTCCTCTCCTGAAATACTCTGCTCTGCTGGAGGACTCTGCTCCTTCCTCTATGACTCTCCTCTCCTGAAATACTCTGCTGGAGGACTCTGCTCCTTCCTCTATGACTCTCCTCTCCTGAAATACTCTGCTGGAGGACTCTGTTCCTTCTCCTCTCCTAAAATACTCTGCTCTGCTGGAGGACTCTGCTCCTTCCTCTATGACTCTCCTCTCCTTATAACATATTTTCTCTCTATTCAGGTGAAGCTTCAGAATGCTTTTATAGCCCCGGTAATTGTCCCGTCTCTTCTACACGGAGATTTATGGGAAGGGAACACGGCAGAAGATGAGGACGGGCCGCTTCTCTTTGACCCGGGTTCTTTTTATGGCCATTCAGAATGGGACTTGTCTATTGGGGAGATATTCGGGGGTCAGTGTGACAACTTTTACTCGGCCTATCACAGGAGAGTTCCCCGGGCTCCGGGCTGTGAGGTCCGGCATCGGCTCTACCAACTCTTCCACTCCTTAAACAACTGGAACCACTTTGGATTGGCGTTCAGAGGAGTCACTGAGAACCTCATGAGGTGCCTCCTCCGGGTTTTGTGAAAACAATATCATGAATTTTATATATACAGTGGAACCTCGGATAATCCGTTCCAGGAGAACACTCGTAATCCAAAGCACTCGCATATCAAAGCGAGTTTCCCCACTGAAGTCAATGGAAACGAAAATAATTTGTTCCGCATTGACTTCAATGGCATGCAATACCGCATA
The DNA here is from genome assembly GCA_029206835.1 of Rana muscosa. Lineage (NCBI taxonomy): Eukaryota > Metazoa > Chordata > Amphibia > Anura > Ranidae > Rana > Rana muscosa. The sequence goes on from CM055128.1 coordinate 4,815,096, forward strand.
TGGCCAGAGGTGGGGGGGGGGTGCTGGAGAGCTTCGGAAACAGCCGGAAGGGCCCGAGGACCTGGGCAAACCTCGGAAAGGCTCTGGAACGTAGTATTTCCGAGTCTTTCCGAACGGCTCCGCTCGGCTCCGGCGCCCCCCCCCACCTCTGTGGCTTGAATCCTGAACGTTTTGTGGGACAACACCCGCTAACCGAATTAGGATTTTTTTAAAAATAATTGCTTGTATTGCGAAACGCTCGTTAACCGCGTTACTCGCAGTCCGAGGTTCCACTGTAAATAACATGAAAAACATTTTCCGGCCCAACATTTCATCCCTTTTAGGCCTCATGCACACGGGACGTTTTTACAGCTGCTGTTTGGGGTGTTTTTTTTTCACTGCCCCTCCATGTTGGTCTATGCGTCCGTGCACACATAAACTGTCAGAGGCGTAGAAAAAAAAATAAAAAAAACAACAGCCTGTGCTTCCCGGAGCAGTAAAAAAAACAGCTGTAAAAACAAAAAACGCGTCTAATCGTGTCTAAATGCGTCAAGCCGCGTTTGATGTTTTTAACCACTTCAGCCCCGGACCCTTTGGCTGGCCAACGACCGGGCCACTTTTTGCAATTCGGCACTGCGTCCCTTTAACTGATAATTGCGCGGTCGTGCGACGTGGCTCCCAAACAAAATTGGCGTCCTTTTTTCCCCACAAATAGAGATTTCTTTTGATGGTATTTGATCATTTCTGCGGTTTTAATTTTTTGCGCTATAAACAAAAATAGAGCGACAATTTAAAAAAAAAACAATATTTTTTACTTTTTGCTATAATAAATATCCCCAAAAAATATATAAAAAAACTCCGTTTAGTCCGATACGTATTCTTCTACATATTTATGGTAAAAAAAAATCGCAATAAGCGTTTATTGATTGGTTTACGCAAAAGTTATAGCGTCTAGAAAATAGGGGACTGTTTTACGGCATTTTTATTATTATTATTTTTTTACTAGTAATGGCGGCGATCAGCGATTTTTATCGTGACTGCGACATTATGGCGGAGACATCGGACTTTTTTGACACCATTTTGGGACTATTGTCCTTTTTACAGCGATCAGTGCTATAAAAAATGCACTGATTACTGTGAAAATGACACTGGCAGTGAAGGGGTTAACCACTAGGGGGCGCTGAAGGGGTTAAGTGTGACCTAGGGAGTGATTTTAACTGTTAAGGGGCGTGGCTACGAGTGACAGGTCACTGATCGCTGTTCCTGATGACAGGGAAACAGACGATCAGTGACATGTCACTAGGAAGCACGGGGAGATGTTGTGTTTACACTGACACCTCCCCGTTCTTCAGCTCCGTGACAAAAGATCGCGGGACACCGGCGGACATCGAGTCCCGCGGGCACAGTCACAGAGCTCGTGACAGGGTCGCGAGCACGCGCGACCACGCGGCGGCAAATTAAAGGGGACGCCCAAAATAATGACATGCACCTACAGGTAAGCCTACATGAAGGCTTACCTGTAGGTGCTTGCAATATCTCCGAGACCTACACAGTCTCGGAGATATTTGCAAAAAAGTCTGTACCGATATCTACGGCGCATGCGCGCCGTAGATAACGGCGCAGGCGAAATGAGTGCGGCGGCTCTTGAATGGGAGCCCGCTGCACACTGCCATATTTCGCACATGCGCGGGGATCGTGCCGTTCCTCGCGCATGCGCGGGAGTGACGTCATCGCCTCTCCGGCCAATCACAGTGCCGGAGTCACTCCGGGTATCATGGCGGCGACAGAGGACGTGTCCGAGGAACGCTGCGGGGGCTTCGATCTAAGGTAAGTGATTGATAATGAGCTAGTATGCTAGTCATTCAAGCTCATTATGCCTTTGCCTTGCAGGTTGAAAAAAAAATAAAAAAAATAAAAGTTTTGCGTTTTAACATTATAGGGAGTGTTTTTAATGAAGCCAAAAAACGCAGGTAAACGCGCAATAACGCTTATGTAAAAAAACACGGCTCAATGCGGAAACAACTGGCGTTTTTAGCGCTGCTGTAACGCTGGCGTTTTTTTTAAATGTCCTGTGTGCATGAGCCCTAAGCAAAGATTCTGCTTAACCACTTGTCTGCAGGGGCAATTCTTTTTATTTTTTTTATTTTTTTTCGGCATAAATGTTAAAATCAGTCTTTCTTTTTCTTTTAGAAATTACTGTAAAGCAGAGATCCTGGTGAATAAAATGGTTGCAGTTGCAATATTTTTTGTGCAAAGTGCAAAGAAACACAATATTATAAAAAAAAAAAATATTTTTTTTTTTAATATACAACACGGGGTTACGTCGAGTAAACAGATAACAAATGTGTTAAGTCCTAAAATTGCGCACACGCCCCGCGGAATCACAAAAAAAAAAAAAAGAACCTATGGTAGCCCAAATTCTCCATGCTTTAAAAACCTTTGCAGGGCATCAGTTAAGAGTTGCTGATGTAACCAACACATGCTCGCCCTATACTGCACTTTTTTTAATGGGGCGTGTATGGGCGTGCTTTAATATTTTTTTTTTTATTATTTTTTTTTGTTTTATATATTTTTACACTTTTTTGTTACTTTATTGCTAAATGGCTGTATGGGCAGGTGACAGGTCCTCTAACATAACCCTCAATGTCTCCCCTGCCTTCTGATGTAACCAATCATGCTGGAAAAGCCGCACCCTCTCCTACACTAGCCGAGGAATAACAGCTATGGTGAAGTTTAAGGGTTAAGTGTTAGACCTCTTTCACACCGAGGCGCTTTTCAGGCGTTTTCACGCAAAAAAAAAAAGAAGCGCCTGAAAACTTATTTCCATTAAAATCAATGAATGCTTTCACACTGGGGCAGTGCGCTGAAAAAACGCCCCTCTCCATTGAAATGAATTGAAAGCGTTTCAAAGGTGCCTGAAAAGCGCTTCAAAAGCGCTCAGTGTTTTACTGGCAGTTTTTTTAAGCGCCTCAGTGTGAAAGTGGCCTTAGGGTTAAGGGCTAGGGTTAGGGTTAGGCCACTTTCACACTGAGGCGCTTAAAAAAACTGCCAATAAAACACTGAGCGATTTTGAAGCGCTTTTCAGGCGCTTTTGAAGCGCTTTCAATTCATTTCAATGGAGAGGGACGTTTTTTCAGCGCACTGCCTCTGTGTGAAACCATCCATTGATTTTAATGGAAATAAGTTTTCAGGCGCTTTTTTTTTTCCGTGAAAGCGCCTGAAAAGCGCCTCAGTGTGAAAGGGGCCTTAAGGGCTAACCCTAAGGTTCTTAACCCTAACAGTTAACCCTTACTAGGGATGCACCATTTTTGTTACGAGTACCGATACATTTTTTTTTTTTTTTTTTTTTTTTTAGTACTCGCTGATACCAATTTCCGATACTGGCCGGCAACTATTTTTTTTTTTTTTTTACACTTGTTACAAAGCAAAGCACTGAAAAAACAGATTTCGTTGAAATTATAGAACACAAAATGTGAAAAAATTAAAAAAAAATGATTCAGTTGGGATTATAGAATACAAATTGTGAAAGAAAAAAGATTTAGTTGGAATGCTTATAAATTGTATAATTTTATAAAAATTACCTTCTTAACAAAGAGATTATTTAAAAAAAACATTTATGACTATGACTTCTGGTGTCCCTGTGTTTCTCAGGCAATAAATGCTGCTAAATTTTGAAAAAATAAAATAAAATAAAGAAAAGTTATTTACAAATGAAATAAATGATATTTTTTATTTTATTTTGCACTTTTTTTTTTTCAATGTGAAATGTGTAAATATATGTTAAAGGTGTAAAAATATTATCAAACAATTTTTTTTTTTATTATTATTACTTTATAAAATAAAAAATAAATCAACAGGAAAACAATAATTAAAATGGAGAAGAAGGAATAAAGTAAAGCTGATTCAAGTAAATTAAGGGTCAAGATGGGGTTAATTTCCCAAGCGATGAGCGAGTTTGGTGTGGAGGAACTTGACTGGCCTGCACAGAGTCCTGACCTTATCCCCATAGGGAGCCGCAGCGTTACATTCCAAGATGAGGTCTGCAGAAAGTCCCTAACAATATATATATGACGTATATTACATAATGTTTTGCAAAAAAATATTTACGTACAGTATATCTTTTTTTTTAAATATAGTACAGTATATGTATATTTATATGTGTATATATATATATATATATATATATATATATATATATATATATAAATATATTTGTTATGTTAAAAAATAAACAAATAAAAATATATCTATATAGATATATACAGATATATACTATATCTTTATATTTTTAATTACATTATTTTATTATATATATTATTGTATTACATATAAATAACATAATTTAAGAAAAAAATGACAAATTATATATATATATATATATATATATATATATATATATATAAAGTATAAATAATATACTGTATATATTGTTATTATTATTATACACATTATATAGCGCCAACAGTTTACCCAGGGCCCGGCTCGTAGAGCTTACAAAAGGTAATAATATATGCACTATATGCTGTACCTCTTCCTTTATTTTTGTCAATAAAACTATGTTTAACCCCATATATATTAAATATTTGTAATATAATAATATATATATTAAAATAAATTAATGAAAAAAAAAAGTACCGTGTGTATATATATATATATATATATATATATATATATATATATATATATAAATATAATTTTTTTATTACATTATTTTATTATATATATAAATATATTATTGTATTACAAATGATTAACATAATTTAAAAAAATACATATTTTTTTATAAAGTATAAATATATTATATACCGTATATATGCACTATATGCTGTACCTCTTCCTTATTTTGTCTTGCTGCCAATCTTAGTCCTGTCAGCCAATAAAACTATGTTTTACCGCATTTATATTATATATTTGTAATATAATAATATATATATATATATATATATATATATATTCAAATAAATTGATGAAAAAAAGTATATATATATATATATAAAATGTTATTACATTATTCTATTATATATATATTATTGTATTACAAATAATTAACATAATTAAAAAAAGACATATTTTTTTATAAAGTATAAATATATTATATACTGTATATATGCACTATATGCTGTACCTCTTCCTTATTTTGTCTTGTTGTCAATCTTAGGCTAGTTTCACACTGGGGCGTCGCGGGCATTGGCAGTAATGTGCCGCTATCTTTAGCGGCACTTTACTGTAGTTTTTGCTGCGATTTTCGGCCACTAGCGGGGTGCTTTTAACCCCCGCTAGCGGCCGAAAAAAGGGTTAAAACCGCCCGCAAAACGCTGATGCAGCAGTGCTTTGCCGGCAGTTCGGAGGCGCTGCCCATTGATTTCCATGGGCAGGGGCGCTGTAGGAGCGGTGTATTCACCGCTCCTACAGCGCCTCAAAGATGCGGCTGGCAGGACTTTTTTTTACCCTCCTGCCAGCGCACCGCTCCAGTGTGGAGGCCCTCGGGGCTTTCACACTGGAGAGAAATGAGCGGCTCTTTCAGGGCGCTTTGCAGGCGCTATTTTTAGCGCAATAGCGCCTGCAAAACGGAAAGCAGCCTCAGTCCTGTCAGTCAATAAAAATTTGTTTTACCCCATATATATTATATTATATATTTGTAATATAATAAAATCTATAATAAAATAAATATATTTTTATATATATATATATATATATATATATATATACACTGTGTGTGTGTGTGTGTATGTGTATGTGTATGTGTGTATATATATATATATATATATATATATATATATATATATATATATATATATATATATATATATATATATATATTTTATAAATATATATAAATAAAATTTGTATTAGCATTATTTTATTATATATATTATTATATTACAAATATAAAATATAATTTAAAAAAAAAAACACAATTGTCTTGTTGCCAATCTTAGTTCTGTCGGCCATTTGAAGATTTGGGAGAACCTCCTATCTCATGATTGACATTTTGGTCTTGGGTGGAGACCAGCTGAATGAATCTCCCTTCAGCTTTTTCCTTTATATCTCTGCGACCATGGTGAGATGACATCGCACTAGCTTTGTATGTATTTGGCATTACTCAGAATGCGGCTGAAGAAGTGAGACTCACTTGTTTGGCTTCAGCATTGCGCATGTTCAGCAGACGTCCCATACAAAAGGCCGATGGCGGATTCGGTTATATCTGAAATACCATTGGCTGGACTGACCCTTGAATTTGTGGTTTTATTTTTCCCCCCTGTAGTAGTCTAGTGCATAGGTAGACAATGAAAGAGTTGATTGGTTAAGGTGCAAGTGCAGCAAATAAAAATGATACACAATATTCAGGCATTCACAGAGGGGCCCCTGTGCAAGACCAGTGCCCCCCCAAGCACATTTACTGTAACTATTGTCTATCAATTGACAGGTAGACAGAGGTAAGTGTCCAGGTCAATGTGATGGTGAGAGGGGTCCCAACACCCATCCAGCATTCATAGGCTCTTAAGTCTCAGAGGGGCCCCTGTGCAAGACCAGTGCCCCGCCCCCGCCCAGCACATTTACTGTAACTATTGTCTATCAATTGACAGGTAGACAGAGGTAAGTGTCCAGGTCTAGGTGATGGTGAGAGGGGTCCCAACACCCATCCAGCATTCATAGGCTCTTAAGTCTCGGAGGGCCCCTGCCGGTGCAGTCCGCCCCTGCCGGTGCAGTCCGCCCCTGCCGGTGCAGTCCGCCCCTGCCGGTGCTGTCTATGGTTATCTCAAGCCATCATCGAAAAAAATGTCCTAACTTCTGATTCTCAACCAGCAGTCATCTTTGTCCTCTAGAACACCAAAAGCAGCATGGAGGGGCTCCGTAAAGACGGTGGAAAAAGTGTGCAAGTGTCTGATTTGGTCCCCCAGCTCATAAAAGGACAGCCGCCCGCCTTCGTAATCTATATAGATCCTGAATCTCGGACCCAGGCTCTGGAAGGGTATGAGGAGCTCTTCTCCATCGTGTATCACCGAGTACTGATTATGATATCTGGTTAGACACCAGGACTTGGCGTTTTCTCCTAGCCACGAATGGTCCCCATGCCTGTCTATAGAGGGGTAAGCCAGGCCCATCATCCAGTCTCCCAGTTCACTGGTCTCCACTTCCCAGAAGTGCCGCCCCGAGGAGAAGCTCCTGCAGCTCATCACTTGGCCGTCCTCAAACCTTTCCGGTGATTCTGGATAATACTGGTCTGTCTGGGGCAACAAAGCCATTTTCCTGTCCGGTGACACGGCTATGTTCGCTGCTGCTGTGTTTACATCCAGAACTATGTCCGAAGCTTCGAGGATGGAGATCCTTGAGGAAAGATCGTTCACAATGGCCGAAAGTCCCGAGTGGATGGTCTCCAAGGTCAGACCTTCATCCAAGTCTCCTGTGCCAAGACTCCGGCTATCGTCTCCATTTAGGAAACTTTTATCCCATTCCTCTGGGATGCGAAAGTCCAACTTCTGCTCCTGCAAGATCCCTATTGGGTCGGCGATGTTGCACAGCTCCTCGATGTGTTGTCTCTTTCTGGACAGCTCGTCCTTCTTGACTTGGAGAGGCTTGATCAGACCGGAGACATGCTGGGAGAACTCCTCGCCCCCTCTGAAGACCTCGGTCAGGACTCTTTTCTCCAGATCTTCCACTTGCCTCCTGATGTTTCTAAACAGAGCAGTCGCCTTGTCTGCTAATTCAAGGACCATTTCTTGCCTTTCTCTAACGTTCTCCTGAAAATTCCAGATTTGACCATCAATGTCCTCTTCCTTGGAGGCCAGTACATGTAGAAGCTTTCTCAGCTTTCCCTTCTTCTTCTCAGATGCTTCATCAATCAGCTCCACCTTGTGCTCCGGAGGGCAGCAGTTGACACATATACATTTTGCATCATCGTAACAATAAAGCATCAACTTTTTTCTGTGGAAGGAGCATTTTCGATCTTCCAGGGAGGCAGCGGGATCGATTAGGATATGCTCGTCTGATTTGCTGTGGGCTTTTAGGTGGTCGTGGCACAAGGAACTTTCGCAGCGCAGACACGTTTTCACCGCAGGTGCCGGAGAATCCACGCAGAACGTGCACAGAACGGCGAATCCCTCCGATTCCGGCTGCTTGGAGTAGAACATCTCCACTATGTTTTGGAGGTTGCTGTTGGCTTGCAGAGCCGGACAGTCCTGAAATTCCGCTCGGCACTCTGGACAGGAAAAGATTCCAGAAGCATCTTGTGCCCCCAGTGCCCGAGCGATGCAAGCCCGGCAGAAGTTGTGCCCACAGGTCAGTGTTACCGGCACGGTAAAGATGTTCAGGCAGATGGAGCAGCTCAGTCTGTCTATCAAGCCGGAGATCTCCATTGTAATGATGAAGAGGCGGAAGAAGCGACGGTTAAAAAGCTGCTTCAGGGGGGAGGGTTGGCTTTGTTTGTGTTTTTTTAAAACCAGGAAATATGTTCATAACTACATTCCTTAAATATATCATCTGTTGTCACAATTGTGTCATTTGTTTTAAAAGTTTATTTTCAACCAGTCTAACCACTTGAAGAGCAGGCCTTTTTTTCCGACACTTTTTGTTGCAAGTAAAAACCTGTATTTTTTTGCTAGAAAATTACTTAGAACCCCCAAATATTATAAAAAAATATATATATTATATTATATATATATATATATATATATATATATATATATATAAATTTATATATCTATTTATATTTATTTATATATATATTTATATATTTATTTATTTATATTTATTAATTTATATTTATTTATTTATTTAACCACTTCTCTACTGTGCACGAAAACCCCCTTCCTGCCCAAGCCATTTTTCAGCTTTCAGCACTGTCACACTTTGAATAACAATTGCGCGGTTGTGCGACGTGGCTCCCAAACGAAATTTGCGTCCTTTTTTTCCCACAAATAGAGCTTTCTTTTGGTGGTATTTGATCACCTCTGCGGTTTTTATTTTTTGCGCTATAAACAAAAGAAGAGCGTCCAGTTTGGAAAAAAACACTATTTTTTACTTTTTGCTATAATAAATACCCATTTTTTTTTTTTAAATAAAATTTTCCTCAGTTTAGGCCGATACGTATTCTTCTACATATTTTTGGTAAAAAAAACAAAACGCAATAAGCGCGTATTGATTGGTTTGCGCAAAAGTTATAGCGTCTACAAAATAGGGGATAGATTTATAGCATTTTTTTTTATTAGTAATGGCGGCGATCTGCGATTTTTTATTGTGACTGCGATATTGCGGCGGACACATCGGACACTTTTGACACATTTTTGGGACCATTCACATTTATACAGCGATCCCTGCTATAAAAATGCATTGATTACTGTATAAATGTGATTGGCAGGGAAGGGGTTAACCACTAGGGGGCGGGAAGGGGTTAAATATGTTCCCTCAAAGTGTTCTTACTGTGGGGGGAGGGGACTGACTGGGGGAGGTGACCGATGGTTGTCCCTATGTACAAGGGACACAGCATCGGTCCCCTCTCCCTCACAGGACGTGGATCTCTGTGTTTACACACAGAGATCCACTTTCCTGCTCGTTTCCCGGGCAATCGCGGGTGCCCGGCGGCAATCGCGGCCGCCGGGCACGCGCACCGGGGCCTTGTGAACGCGGCGGGCGCGCGCGCGCCTCCTAGCTCGTTTTAAAGGGAGGACATCATATGACATCCTCCCAGAACGAGAGTATCCTCTGCCCGCCGTCAATTGACAGTGGGCGGGGGACAAGTGGATATATATATATATATACATACATACATACATAATACATAAATATATAATCACAAAAGTAAGTACATCCCTCACTCACATTTGTGTAAATACTTTCTTCTATCTTTTCATGTGACAACACTGAAGAAATGACACTTTGCTACAATGTAAAGTAGTGAGTGTACAGCTTGTATAACGGTGTAAATTAACTGTCCCCTCAAAATAACTCAACACACAGCCATTAATGTCTAAACCGCTGGCAACAAAAGTCAGCACACCCCTAAGTGAAAATGTCCAAATTGGGCCCAAAGTGTCAATATTTTGTGTGGCCGCCATTATTTTCCAGCACTGCCTTAACCCTCTTGGGCATGGAGGTCACCAGAGCTTCACAGGTTGCCACTGGAGTCATCTTCCCCTCCTCCATGACAACATCATGGAGCTGGTGGATGTTGGAGACCTTGCGCTCCTCCACCTTCCGTTTGAGGATGTCTCACAGATGATCAATAGGGTTTAGGTCTGGAGTCATGCTTGGCCAGTCCATCACCTTTACCCTCAGCTTCTTTAGGCAGGCAGTGGTGGTCTTGGAGGTGTGTTTGGGGTGGTTATCATGTTGGAATACTACCCTGCGGTCCAGTCTCTGAAGGGAGGGGATCATGCTCTGCTTCAGTATGTCACAGTACATGTTGGCATTCATGGTCCCCTCAATGATCTGTAGCCCCCCAGTGCCGGCAGCACTCATGCAGCCCCAGACCATGACACTCCCACCACCATGCCTGACTGTAGGGAAGACATACTTGTCTTTGTCCTCCTCACCTGGTTGCCGCCACACACGCCTGACACCATCTGACACCAAATAAGTTTATCTTGGTCTCACCAGACCACAGGACACGGTTCCAGTAATCCATGTCCTTAGTCTGCTTGTCTTTCTTGTGCTTCATCTTTAGAAGAGGCTTCCTTCTGGGACGACAGCCATGCAGACCAATTTGATGCAGTGTGCGGCGTATGGTCTGAGCACTGACAGGCTGACCCCTCCCCCACCCCTTCACCCTCTGCAGCAATGCTGGCAGCACTCATACGTCTATTTCCCAAAGACAATCCTTACCCTCAGCTTCTTTAGCAAGGCAGCGGTGGTCGTCTTGGAGGTGTGTTCGCACAGATGAAGGGGGATCAATAAACAGAATAACATAAGATTCCCATCTGGGTGCAGATTGGTGAATAAAACGTCAAGCAATCCAAGAGATGATCATGTAATTCAGATTATATCTATATAGTAATAACTATCTATGTGCAAAAACAACCTTCTTCAACCAAACTGGGTGATAGCCCAGGAGGTGGAGCTGAAAATATGGAGTAGGGGTCAGATTAGATAAGGGTCAGCATAGTGTTAGTATAATATAAAATATTAATAGTATAGTATAATAATAATAATAATAATAATAATAATAATAATAATAATAATGTAGCATAATAATAATATAATAAAATAAAATAGAATAATAATAATATAATAAAATAAAATAGAATAATAATAATATAGAAAGACAGTGTACAAAAACTCTCAGAAGAGGATTTGGAGAGCATCATCGGAGATTGTGGCCCCTCCCCATGCCCGGGGACAAACCCGGTGAATTCCCCGGACTGCCGAGAAGGAAGGAGAACAATGGCCTCGTTTTTTTTCTGTCCTCTGCCGGTCAAGTCACCTGCAAAGCAACGCGGCAATTCCCATCAAGAAAACACAGCGAGTAGCTGAACTTCTACCTAGAAAAGTTGCCAAAACAAAACTGACTTCAATCCTGTACTTTCCGGGTGTTTGTTTCCTGATTGGTTACATTTCCCCTTCATGACCAGAGATCACCGAAACCTCGATCGGAATCGGCGGTGTCAGAATTCACCAACAATAACTCGACAGACTGTCCCCCACATACCAGCCGTGGCCAAAAGTTCTTTTTATTTTTAACAGAATGACACGAATATTAATGGTCATAAAGTCTCCTGCCTCAGCTGTCAACAGGCTTCCCCACTGACAGCTGATTGTAAAAAAATTTTTTTAAAACAATTAGAAAGTCTGAAAAAAAAAAAAACTGCGTGTGCCGGCCCCCTCCCCCCCAGTCCATACCAGGCCCTTTGGGTCTGTTGTTATTGAGAATAAAGCGCAGGTCCACCTAGAAAAAAAAAAAAAAACATTAAAAATCCTAATAAAAAAAGAAAAAAAATTAATAGAAAAATAATAAAATTTTTATACTCACCCGAAATGCCTGTTGCTATGCGGAAGTCCCCTAATCTGCGTCTACTGCGCCTCTTCCTTGTCCTCGGATTGAGAACTTCTGCTTCCTCTTCTTGTGAATGGGGCGCGCTGCCTTCTTGGAACTGTGTGTATCCCGGGAGGCAAGCCGCCCATTCACAAAGCGCCGTGCGAGTGGCGCATGCGCAGTACTAGAAAACGGGCAGTGAAGCCGCAAGGCCTGTTTCCCTTAGTCAAGATGGAGGAGCCGGGAGCCTGACGAGCAGCGATCGATTGCCGTGGCGGGACCGACATCGCAGGCGAGTAGGACAGGTAAATGTCCTTTTTTTAAAAGTCAGCAGCTACACTGTTAGTAGCTGCTGACTTTAAAAAAAAAAAAAGATACAAGCTGCACCTCCGCTTTAAACACATTTATCCATAATGTCTCCATTACGACCTGTAATAATCAATTCAGCCACTAGATGTCAATGTTTACCTGTTAAGCTATATCCAACTTCAAAGTGCATATAATTCATGCTACTATGTGTGACTAAACATGTGATATTCCTATAAACAGACACATTCTGTTATACACATATTACCAAAAGTATTGGGACGCCTGCCTTTACACGCACATGAACTTTAATGGCATCCCAGTCTTAGTCCGGAGGGTTCAATATTGAGTTGGCTCCGCCCTTTGCAGCTATAACACCTTCACCTCTTCTGGGAAGGCCGTCCACAACGTTTAGGAGTGTGTCTAGGGTAAGGTGACCAGATTTTTTAAATTAAATCTGGGGCCATATTATTTTTTTTTTTTAATAGTAATGGTGGCAATCAGCGACTCTCTGCCCGCCGCCACCCGCCTCACAGCCTGTTAAAAGGTTTTAAACTGGCCCCCTAGCCCCCCATTTTACTTACCCGAGCCCCAAATTTCCCTCGGCACAGCCACTGGCTCCTGCTGCTGTCAATCAAAACCTATAACATGGGTGCCAAGGGGGCGGGGCCGAGTCATACATTCGGTGGCTATGGACGCCGAATGAATGATGACTCTGGAGTGCGCCCGCAAGGTAACCCCCCCCGGGAGTGTTTCTCCTAGGGGGTTATCTGATGTGGAGAGGAGCCGCGAGAGCCGCCAAGGGACCCCAGAAGTTGGTGTTCGGGGCCACTCTGTGCAAAACGAGCTGCATAGTGGAGGCAAGTATGATATGTTTGTTAGTTAAAAAAACAAAAAAAAACATCCTTTACAATCATTTTAAGTCTCACTCTCCGGGCCCCCGGCTACTACTGGGTGGGGAGTGGAGGAAGATCACTCCACCAGGGAAGGCAAGGAGATAAGCAGGCAGGCGGCTGGCCGGGACTTGAGCCAAGGCAGAAGAACATGTGGGCGGAGCTGAATGGGCACCCGAAACTGAAGAAATATTCCCTCCACTCCGACCAGCGAATGATCATCAGAAAGGGGCACAGATAATGGAAAAAATACACCCCCCTAAGCTAGTAGGAGCGGCGGAGCACGGGGGGGGGGGGGGTGTAATTTGTTTTTTTTTTATCCTGCACTGACTGTCTTTGAAATTGCCCCAGCCCCTCTTCAAATCCAATCCGGGGACAGACTTGATCCGGGGACAGTGTCCTCAATCCGGGGACTGTCCCCTGAAACCGGGGATGTCTGGTCACCCTAGTCTATGGGAATGTTTGGCCATTCTTCCAGAAGTGCATTTGTGAGGTCAGGCACTGATGTTGGATGAGAAGGCTTGGCTCACAGTCTACGCTCTAATTCATCCTAAAGGTGTTCTATCGGGTTGAGGTCAGGACTCTGTGCAGGCCAGTCAAGTTCCTCCACCCCAAACTCGCTCATCCATGTCTTTATGGACCTTGCTTTGTGCACTGGTCCAAATCATTTGATGGAGGGGGGATTATGGTGTGGGGGGAGGGGGGATTATGATGTGTGTGTGGGGGGGGGGGGATTATGGTGACAAAAAATTGTCTGCAGTAATAGTATTAGAAGTAACCACCATGGCTATACGGAAGAACATTCTTATCAGGCCAACCTGTGAATGTTCTTTGAGGAAATGAGTAATAATTTAGGAGGAAGGCCAATAATGTTGTTTATCTGGATTTTGTAAAGCATTTAATACAAATGAAGGTCTGTTGCCGCCGTGTACTTTACTCAATGGACATGTTCCTGTAACCAGCTTCCTATCTATGTGCCTACAATGATAAATCGCTCTTCCTCCATACGGGGTTGTGAGCGGTGTGCCCCGGGGGTCTGTCTCGGGACCAATGTTCCCCTTTGGGACTACAATGATAAATCGCTCTTCCTCCATACGGGGTTGTGAGCGGTGTGCCCCGGGGGTCTGTCTCGGGACCAATGTTCCCCTTTGGGACTACAATGATAAATCGCTCTTCCTCCATACGGGGTTGTGAGCGGTGTCCCCCGGGGGTCTGTCTCGGGACCAATGTTCCCCTTTGGGACTACAATGATAAATCGCTCTTCCTCCATACGGGGTTGTGAGCGGTGTGCCCCGGGGGTCTGTCTCGGGACCAATGTTCCCCTTTGGGACTACAATGATAAATCGCTCTTCCTCCATACGGGGTTGTGAGCGGTGTGCCCCGGGGGTCTGTCTCGGGACCAATGTTCCCCTTTGGGACTACAATGATAAATCGCTCTTCCTCCATACGGGGTTGTGAGCGGTGTGCCCCGGGGGTCTGTCTCGGGACCAATGTTCCCCTTTGGGACTACAATGATAAATCGCTCTTCCTCCATACGGGGTTGTGAGCGGTGTGCCCCGGGGGTCTGTCTCGGGACCAATGTTCCCCTTTGGGACTACAATGATAAATCGCTCTTCCTCCATACGGGGTTGTGAGCGGTGTGCCCCGGGGGTCTGTCTCGGGACCAATGTTCCCCTTTGGGACTACAATGATAAATCGCTCTTCCTCCATACGGGGTTGTGAGCGGTGTGCCCCGGGGGTCTGTCTCGGGACCAATGTTCCCCTTTGGGACTACAATGATAAATCGCTCTTCCTCCATACGGGGTTGTGAGCGGTGTGCCCCGGGGGTCTGTCTCGGGACCAATGTTCCCCTTTGGGACTACAATGATAAATCGCTCTTCCTCCATACGGGGTTGTGAGCGGTGTGCCCCGGGGGTCTGTCTCGGGACCAATGTTCCCCTTTGGGACTACAATGATAAATCGCTCTTCCTCCATACGGGGTTGTGAGCGGTGTGCCCCGGGGGTCTGTCTCGGGACCAATGTTCCCCTTTGGGACTACAATGATAAATCGCTCTTCCTCCATACGGGGTTGTGAGCGGTGTGCCCCGGGGGTCTGTCTCGGGACCAATGTTCCCCTTTGGGACTACAATGATAAATCGCTCTTCCTCCATACGGGGTTGTGAGCGGTGTGCCCCGGGGGTCTGTCTCGGGACCAATGTTCCCCTTTGGGACTACAATGATAAATCGCTCTTCCTCCATACGGGGTTGTGAGCGGTGTGCCCCGGGGGTCTGTCTCGGGACCAATGTTCCCCTTTGGGACTACAATGATAAATCGCTCTTCCTCCATACGGGGTTGTGAGCGGTGTGCCCCGGGGGTCTGTCTCGGGACCAATGTTCCCCTTTGGGACTACAATGATAAATCGCTCTTCCTCCATACGGGGTTGTGAGCGGTGTGCCTCGGGGGTCTGTCTCGGGACCAATGTTCCCCTTTGGGACTACAATGATAAATCGCTCTTCCTCCATACGGGGTTGTGAGCGGTGTGCCCCGGGGGTCTGTCTCGGGACCAATGTTCCCCTTTGGGACTACAATGATAAATCGCTCTTCCTCCATCCGGGGTTGTGAGCGGTGTGCCCCGGGGGTCTGTCTCGGGACCAATGTTCCCCTTTGGGACTACAATGATAAATCGCTCTTCCTCCATACGGGGTTGTGAGCGGTGTGCCCCGGGGGTCTGTCTCGGGACCAATGTTCCCCTTTGGGACTACAATGATAAATCGCTCTTCCTCCATACGGGGTTGTGAGCGGTGTGCCCCGGGGGTCTGTCTCGGGACCAATGTTCCCCTTTGGGACTACAATGATAAATCGCTCTTCCTCCATACGGGGT
This sequence comes from Rana muscosa, assembly GCA_029206835.1. Classification (NCBI taxonomy): domain Eukaryota; kingdom Metazoa; phylum Chordata; class Amphibia; order Anura; family Ranidae; genus Rana; species Rana muscosa. Next base: position 4,831,103 of record CM055128.1, read on the forward strand.
TGTGAGCGGTGTGCCCCGGGGGTCTGTCTCGGGACCAATGTTCCCCTTTGGGACTACAATGATAAATCGCTCTTCCTCCATACGGGGTTGTGAGCGGTGTGCCCCGGGGGTCTGTCTCGGGACCAATGTTCCCCTTTGGGACTACAATGATAAATCGCTCTTCCTCCATACGGGGTTGTGAGCGGTGTGCCCCGGGGGTCTGTCTCGGGACCAATGTTCCCCTTTGGGACTACAATGATAAATCGCTCTTCCTCCATACGGGGTTGTGAGCGGTGTGCCCCGGGGGTCTGTCTCGGGACCAATGTTCCCCTTTGGGACTACAATGATAAATCGCTCTTCCTCCATACGGGGTTGTGAGCGGTGTGCCCCGGGGGTCTGTCTCGGGACCAATGTTCCCCTTTGGGACTACAATGATAAATCGCTCTTCCTCCATACGGGGTTGTGAGCGGTGTGCCCCGGGGGTCTGTCTCGGGACCAATGTTCCCCTTTGGGACTACAATGATAAATCGCTCTTCCTCCATACGGGGTTGTGAGCGGTGTCCCCCGGGGGTCTGTCTCGGGACCAATGTTCCCCTTTGGGACTACAATGATAAATCGCTCTTCCTCCATACGGGGTTGTGAGCGGTGTCCCCCGGGGGTCTGTCTCGGGACCAATGTTCCCCTTTGGGACTACAATGATAAATCGCTCTTCCTCCATACGGGGTTGTGAGCGGTGTGCCCCGGGGGGTCTGTCTCGGGACCAATGTTCCCCTTTGGGACTACAATGATAAATCGCTCTTCCTCCATACGGGGTTGTGAGCGGTGTGCCCCGGGGGTCTGTCTCGGGACCAATGTTCCCCTTTGGGACTACAATGATAAATCGCTCTTCCTCCATACGGGGTTGTGAGCGGTGTCCCCCGGGGGTCTGTCTCGGGACCAATGTTCCCCTTTGGGACTACAATGATAAATCGCTCTTCCTCCATACGGGGTTGTGAGCGGTGTGCCCCGGGGGTCTGTCTCGGGACCAATGTTCCCCTTTGGGACTACAATGATAAATCGCTCTTCCTCCATACGGGGTTGTGAGCGGTGTGCCCCGGGGGTCTGTCTCGGGACCAATGTTCCCCTTTGGGACTACAATGATAAATCGCTCTTCCTCCATATGGGGTTGTGAGCGGTGTGCCCCGGGGGTCTGTCTCGGGACCAATGTTCCCCTTTGGGACTACAATGATAAATCGCTCTTCCTCCATACGGGGTTGTGAGCGGTGTGCCCCGGGGGTCTGTCTCGGGACCAATGTTCCCCTTTGGGACTACAATGATAAATCGCTCTTCCTCCATACGGGGTTGTGAGCGGTGTGCCCCGGGGGTCTGTCTCGGGACCAATGTTCCCCTTTGGGACTACAATGATAAATCGCTCTTCCTCCATACGGGGTTGTGAGCGGTGTGCCCCGGGGGTCTGTCTCGGGACCAATGTTCCCCTTTGGGACTACAATGATAAATCGCTCTTCCTCCATACGGGGTTGTGAGCGGTGTGCCCCGGGGGTCTGTCTCGGGACCAATGTTCCCCTTTGGGACTACAATGATAAATCGCTCTTCCTCCATACGGGGTTGTGAGCGGTGTGCCCCGGGGGTCTGTCTCGGGACCAATGTTCCCCTTTGGGACTACAATGATAAATCGCTCTTCCTCCATACGGGGTTGTGAGCGGTGTCCCCCGGGGGTCTGTCTCGGGACCAATGTTCCCCTTTGGGACTACAATGATAAATCGCTCTTCCTCCATACGGGGTTGTGAGCGGTGTGCCCCGGGGGTCTGTCTCGGGACCAATGTTCCCCTTTGGGACTACAATGATAAATCGCTCTTCCTCCATACGGGGTTGTGAGCGGTGTGCCCCGGGGGTCTGTCTCGGGACCAATGTTCCCCTTTGGGACTACAATGATAAATCGCTCTTCCTCCATACGGGGTTGTGAGCGGTGTGCCCCGGGGGTCTGTCTCGGGACCAATGTTCCCCTTTGGGACTACAATGATAAATCGCTCTTCCTCCATACGGGGTTGTGAGCGGTGTGCCCCGGGGGTCTGTCTCGGGACCAATGTTCCCCTTTGGGACTACAATGATAAATCGCTCTTCCTCCATACGGGGTTGTGAGCGGTGTGCCCCGGGGGTCTGTCTCGGGACCAATGTTCCCCTTTGGGACTACAATGATAAATCGCTCTTCCTCCATACGGGGTTGTGAGCGGTGTCCCCCGGGGGTCTGTCTCGGGACCAATGTTCCCCTTTGGGACTACAATGATAAATCGCTCTTCCTCCATATGGGGTTGTGAGCGGTGTGCCCCGGGGGTCTGTCTCGGGACCAATGTTCCCCTTTGGGACTACAATGATAAATCGCTCTTCCTCCATACGGGGTTGTGAGCGGTGTGCCCCGGGGGTCTGTCTCGGGACCAATGTTCCCCTTTGGGACTACAATGATAAATCGCTCTTCCTCCATACGGGGTTGTGAGCGGTGTGCCCCGGGGGTCTGTCTCGGGACCAATGTTCCCCTTTGGGACTACAATGATAAATCGCTCTTCCTCCATACGGGGTTGTGAGCGGTGTGCCCCGGGGGTCTGTCTCGGGACCAATGTTCCCCTTTGGGACTACAATGATAAATCGCTCTTCCTCCATACGGGGTTGTGAGCGGTGTGCCCCGGGGGTCTGTCTCGGGACCAATGTTCCCCTTTGGGACTACAATGATAAATCGCTCTTCCTCCATACGGGGTTGTGAGCGGTGTGCCCCGGGGGTCTGTCTCGGGACCAATGTTCCCCTTTGGGACTACAATGATAAATCGCTCTTCCTCCATACGGGGTTGTGAGCGGTGTGCCCCGGGGGTCTGTCTCGGGACCAATGTTCCCCTTTGGGACTACAATGATAAATCGCTCTTCCTCCATACGGGGTTGTGAGCGGTGTGCCCCGGGGGTCTGTCTCGGGACCAATGTTCCCCTTTGGGACTACAATGATAAATCGCTCTTCCTCCATACGGGGTTGTGAGCGGTGTGCCCCGGGGGTCTGTCTCGGGACCAATGTTCCCCTTTGGGACTACAATGATAAATCGCTCTTCCTCCATACGGGGTTGTGAGCGGTGTGCCCCGGGGGTCTGTCTCGGGACCAATGTTCCCCTTTGGGACTACAATGATAAATCGCTCTTCCTCCATACGGGGTTGTGAGCGGTGTGCCCCGGGGGTCTGTCTCGGGACCAATGTTCCCCTTTGGGACTACAATGATAAATCGCTCTTCCTCCATACGGGGTTGTGAGCGGTGTCCCCCGGGGGTCTGTCTCGGGACCAATGTTCCCCTTTGGGACTACAATGATAAATCGCTCTTCCTCCATACGGGGTTGTGAGCGGTGTGCCCCGGGGGTCTGTCTCGGGACCAATGTTCCCCTTTGGGACTACAATGATAAATCGCTCTTCCTCCATACGGGGTTGTGAGCGGTGTCCCCCGGGGGTCTGTCTCGGGACCAATGTTCCCCTTTGGGACTACAATGATAAATCGCTCTTCCTCCATACGGGGTTGTGAGCGGTGTGCCCCGGGGGTCTGTCTCGGGACCAATGTTCCCCTTTGGGACTACAATGATAAATCGCTCTTCCTCCATACGGGGTTGTGAGCGGTGTGCCCCGGGGGTCTGTCTCGGGACCAATGTTCCCCTTTGGGACTACAATGATAAATCGCTCTTCCTCCATCCAGGGTTGTGAGCGGTGTGCCCCGGGGGTCTGTCTCGGGACCAATGTTCCCCTTTGGGACTACAATGATAAATCGTTCTTCCTCCATACGGGGTTGTGAGCGGTGTGCCCCGGGGGTCTGTCTCGGGACCAATGTTCCCCTTTGGGACTACAATGATAAATCGCTCTTCCTCCATACGGGGTTGTGAGCGGTGTGCCCCGGGGGTCTGTCTCGGGACCAATGTTCCCCTTTGGGACTACAATGATAAATCGCTCTTCCTCCATACGGGGTTGTGAGCGGTGTGCCCCGGGGGTCTGTCTCGGGACCAATGTTCCCCTTTGGGACTACAATGATAAATCGCTCTTCCTCCATACGGGGTTGTGAGCGGTGTCCCCCGGGGGTCTGTCTCGGGACCAATGTTCCCCTTTGGGACTACAATGATAAATTGCTCTTCCTCCATACGGGGTTGTGAGCGGTGTGCCCCGGGGGTCTGTCTCGGGACCAATGTTCCCCTTTGGGACTACAATGATAAATCGCTCTTCCTCCATACGGGGTTGTGAGCGGTGTGCCCCGGGGGTCTGTCTCGGGACCAATGTTCCCCTTTGGGACTACAATGATAAATCGCTCTTCCTCCATACGGGGTTGTGAGCGGTGTGCCCCGGGGGTCTGTCTCGGGACCAATGTTCCCCTTTGGGACTACAATGATAAATCGCTCTTCCTCCATACGGGGTTGTGAGCGGTGTGCCCCGGGGGTCTGTCTCGGGACCAATGTTCCCCTTTGGGACTACAATGATAAATCGCTCTTCCTCCATACGGGGTTGTGAGCGGTGTGCCCCGGGGGTCTGTCTCGGGACCAATGTTCCCCTTTGGGACTACAATGATAAATCGCTCTTCCTCCATACGGGGTTGTGAGCGGTGTGCCCCGGGGGTCTGTCTCGGGACCAATGTTCCCCTTTGGGACTACAATGATAAATCGCTCTTCCTCCATCCGGGGTTGTGAGCGGTGTGCCCCGGGGGTCTGTCTCGGGACCAATGTTCCCCTTTGGGACTACAATGATAAATCGCTCTTCCTCCATACGGGGTTGTGAGCGGTGTGCCCCGGGGGTCTGTCTCGGGACCAATGTTCCCCTTTGGGACTACAATGATAAATCGCTCTTCCTCCATACGGGGTTGTGAGCGGTGTGCCCCGGGGGTCTGTCTCGGGACCAATGTTCCCCTTTGGGACTACAATGATAAATCGCTCTTCCTCCATACGGGGTTGTGAGCGGTGTGCCCCGGGGGTCTGTCTCGGGACCAATGTTCCCCTTTGGGACTACAATGATAAATCGCTCTTCCTCCATACGGGGTTGTGAGCGGTGTGCCCCGGGGGTCTGTCTCGGGACCAATGTTCCCCTTTGGGACTACAATGATAAATCGCTCTTCCTCCATACGGGGTTGTGAGCGGTGTGCCCCGGGGGTCTGTCTCGGGACCAATGTTCCCCTTTGGGACTACAATGATAAATCGCTCTTCCTCCATACGGGGTTGTGAGCGGTGTGCCCCGGGGGTCTGTCTCGGGACCAATGTTCCCCTTTGGGACTACAATGATAAATCGCTCTTCCTCCATACGGGGTTGTGAGCGGTGTGCCCCGGGGGTCTGTCTCGGGACCAATGTTCCCCTTTGGGACTACAATGATAAATCGCTCTTCCTCCATACGGGGTTGTGAGCGGTGTCCCCCGGGGGTCTGTCTCGGGACCAATGTTCCCCTTTGGGACTACAATGATAAATCGCTCTTCCTCCATATGGGGTTGTGAGCGGTGTGCCCCGGGGGTCTGTCTCGGGACCAATGTTCCCCTTTGGGACTACAATGATAAATCGCTCTTCCTCCATACGGGGTTGTGAGCGGTGTGCCCCGGGGGTCTGTCTCGGGACCAATGTTCCCCTTTGGGACTACAATGATAAATCGCTCTTCCTCCATACGGGGTTGTGAGCGGTGTGCCCCGGGGGTCTGTCTCGGGACCAATGTTCCCCTTTGGGACTACAATGATAAATCGCTCTTCCTCCATACGGGGTTGTGAGCGGTGTGCCCCGGGGGTCTGTCTCGGGACCAATGTTCCCCTTTGGGACTACAATGATAAATCGCTCTTCCTCCATACGGGGTTGTGAGCGGTGTCCCCCGGGGGTCTGTCTCGGGACCAATGTTCCCCTTTGGGACTACAATGATAAATCGCTCTTCCTCCATACGGGGTTGTGAGCGGTGTGCCCCGGGGGTCTGTCTCGGGACCAATGTTCCCCTTTGGGACTACAATGATAAATCGCTCTTCCTCCATACGGGGTTGTGAGCGGTGTGCCCCGGGGGTCTGTCTCGGGACCAATGTTCCCCTTTGGGACTACAATGATAAATCGCTCTTCCTCCATACGGGGTTGTGAGCGGTGTGCCCCGGGGGTCTGTCTCGGGACCAATGTTCCCCTTTGGGACTACAATGATAAATCGCTCTTCCTCCATACGGGGTTGTGAGCGGTGTGCCCCGGGGGTCTGTCTCGGGACCAATGTTCCCCTTTGGGACTACAATGATAAATCGCTCTTCCTCCATACGGGGTTGTGAGCGGTGTGCCCCGGGGGTCTGTCTCGGGACCAATGTTCCCCTTTGGGACTACAATGATAAATCGCTCTTCCTCCATACGGGGTTGTGAGCGGTGTGCCCCGGGGGTCTGTCTCGGGACCAATGTTCCCCTTTGGGACTACAATGATAAATCGCTCTTCCTCCATACGGGGTTGTGAGCGGTGTGCCCCGGGGGTCTGTCTCGGGACCAATGTTCCCCTTTGGGACTACAATGATAAATCGCTCTTCCTCCATACGGGGTTGTGAGCGGTGTGCCCCGGGGGTCTGTCTCGGGACCAATGTTCCCCTTTGGGACTACAATGATAAATCGCTCTTCCTCCATACGGGGTTGTGAGCGGTGTGCCCCGGGGGTCTGTCTCGGGACCAATGTTCCCCTTTGGGACTACAATGATAAATCGCTCTTCCTCCATACGGGGTTGTGAGCGGTGTGCCCCGGGGGTCTGTCTCGGGACCAATGTTCCCCTTTGGGACTACAATGATAAATCGCTCTTCCTCCATACGGGGTTGTGAGCGGTGTCCCCCGGGGGTCTGTCTCGGGACCAATGTTCCCCTTTGGGACTACAATGATAAATCGCTCTTCCTCCATACGGGGTTGTGAGCGGTGTGCCCCGGGGGTCTGTCTCGGGACCAATGTTCCCCTTTGGGACTACAATGATAAATCGCTCTTCCTCCATACGGGGTTGTGAGCGGTGTCCCCCGGGGGTCTGTCTCGGGACCAATGTTCCCCTTTGGGACTACAATGATAAATCGCTCTTCCTCCATACGGGGTTGTGAGCGGTGTGCCCCGGGGGTCTGTCTCGGGACCAATGTTCCCCTTTGGGACTACAATGATAAATCGCTCTTCCTCCATACGGGGTTGTGAGCGGTGTGCCCCGGGGGTCTGTCTCGGGACCAATGTTCCCCTTTGGGACTACAATGATAAATCGCTCTTCCTCCATCCAGGGTTGTGAGCGGTGTGCCCCGGGGGTCTGTCTCGGGACCAATGTTCCCCTTTGGGACTACAATGATAAATCGTTCTTCCTCCATACGGGGTTGTGAGCGGTGTGCCCCGGGGGTCTGTCTCGGGACCAATGTTCCCCTTTGGGACTACAATGATAAATCGCTCTTCCTCCATACGGGGTTGTGAGCGGTGTGCCCCGGGGGTCTGTCTCGGGACCAATGTTCCCCTTTGGGACTACAATGATAAATCGCTCTTCCTCCATACGGGGTTGTGAGCGGTGTGCCCCGGGGGTCTGTCTCGGGACCAATGTTCCCCTTTGGGACTACAATGATAAATCGCTCTTCCTCCATACGGGGTTGTGAGCGGTGTCCCCCGGGGGTCTGTCTCGGGACCAATGTTCCCCTTTGGGACTACAATGATAAATTGCTCTTCCTCCATACGGGGTTGTGAGCGGTGTGCCCCGGGGGTCTGTCTCGGGACCAATGTTCCCCTTTGGGACTACAATGATAAATCGCTCTTCCTCCATACGGGGTTGTGAGCGGTGTGCCCCGGGGGTCTGTCTCGGGACCAATGTTCCCCTTTGGGACTACAATGATAAATCGCTCTTCCTCCATACGGGGTTGTGAGCGGTGTGCCCCGGGGGTCTGTCTCGGGACCAATGTTCCCCTTTGGGACTACAATGATAAATCGCTCTTCCTCCATACGGGGTTGTGAGCGGTGTGCCCCGGGGGTCTGTCTCGGGACCAATGTTCCCCTTTGGGACTACAATGATAAATCGCTCTTCCTCCATACGGGGTTGTGAGCGGTGTGCCCCGGGGGTCTGTCTCGGGACCAATGTTCCCCTTTGGGACTACAATGATAAATCGCTCTTCCTCCATACGGGGTTGTGAGCGGTGTGCCCCGGGGGTCTGTCTCGGGACCAATGTTCCCCTTTGGGACTACAATGATAAATCGCTCTTCCTCCATCCGGGGTTGTGAGCGGTGTGCCCCGGGGGTCTGTCTCGGGACCAATGTTCCCCTTTGGGACTACAATGATAAATCGCTCTTCCTCCATACGGGGTTGTGAGCGGTGTGCCCCGGGGGTCTGTCTCGGGACCAATGTTCCCCTTTGGGACTACAATGATAAATCGCTCTTCCTCCATACGGGGTTGTGAGCGGTGTGCCCCGGGGGTCTGTCTCGGGACCAATGTTCCCCTTTGGGACTACAATGATAAATCGCTCTTCCTCCATACGGGGTTGTGAGCGGTGTGCCCCGGGGGTCTGTCTCGGGACCAATGTTCCCCTTTGGGACTACAATGATAAATCGCTCTTCCTCCATACGGGGTTGTGAGCGGTGTGCCCCGGGGGTCTGTCTCGGGACCAATGTTCCCCTTTGGGACTACAATGATAAATCGCTCTTCCTCCATACGGGGTTGTGAGCGGTGTGCCCCGGGGGTCTGTCTCGGGACCAATGTTCCCCTTTGGGACTACAATGATAAATCGCTCTTCCTCCATACGGGGTTGTGAGCGGTGTGCCCCGGGGGTCTGTCTCGGGACCAATGTTCCCCTTTGGGACTACAATGATAAATCGCTCTTCCTCCATACGGGGTTGTGAGCGGTGTGCCCCGGGGGTCTGTCTCGGGACCAATGTTCCCCTTTGGGACTACAATGATAAATCGCTCTTCCTCCATACGGGGTTGTGAGCGGTGTCCCCCGGGGGTCTGTCTCGGGACCAATGTTCCCCTTTGGGACTACAATGATAAATCGCTCTTCCTCCATATGGGGTTGTGAGCGGTGTGCCCCGGGGGTCTGTCTCGGGACCAATGTTCCCCTTTGGGACTACAATGATAAATCGCTCTTCCTCCATACGGGGTTGTGAGCGGTGTGCCCCGGGGGTCTGTCTCGGGACCAATGTTCCCCTTTGGGACTACAATGATAAATCGCTCTTCCTCCATACAGGGTTGTGAGCGGTGTGCCCCGGGGGTCTGTCTCGGGACCAATGTTCCCCTTTGGGACTACAATGATAAATCGCTCTTCCTCCATACGGGGTTGTGAGCGGTGTGCCCCGGGGGTCTGTCTCCGGACCAATGTTCCCCTTTGGGACTACAATGATAAATCGCTCTTCCTCCATATGGGGTTGTGAGCGGTGTGCCCCGGGGGTCTGTCTCCGGACCAATGTTCCCCTTTGGGACTACAATGATAAATCGCTCTTCCTCCATACGGGGTTGTGAGCGGTGTGCCCCGGGGGTCTGTCTCGGGACCAATGTTCCCCTTTGGGACTACAATGATAAATCGCTCTTCCTCCATACGGGGTTGTGAGCGGTGTGCCCCGGGGGTCTGTCTCGGGACCAATGTTCCCCTTTGGGACTACAATGATAAATCGCTCTTCCTCCATACGGGGTTGTGAGCGGTGTGCCCCGGGGGTCTGTCTCGGGACCAATGTTCCCCTTTGGGACTACAATGATAAATCGCTCTTCCTCCATACGGGGTTGTGAGCGGTGTGCCCCGGGGGTCTGTCTCGGGACCAATGTTCCCCTTTGGGACTACAATGATAAATCGCTCTTCCTCCATACGGGGTTGTGAGCGGTGTGCCCCGGGGGTCTGTCTCGGGACCAATGTTCCCCTTTGGGACTACAATGATAAATCGCTCTTCCTCCATACGGGGTTGTGAGCGGTGTGCCCCGGGGGTCTGTCTCGGGACCAATGTTCCCCTTTGGGACTACAATGATAAATCGCTCTTCCTCCATACGGGGTTGTGAGCGGTGTGCCCCGGGGGTCTGTCTCGGGACCAATGTTCCCCTTTGGGACTACAATGATAAATCGCTCTTCCTCCATACGGGGTTGTGAGCGGTGTGCCCCGGGGGTCTGTCTCGGGACCAATGTTCCCCTTTGGGACTACAATGATAAATCGCTCTTCCTCCATACGGGGTTGTGAGCGGTGTGCCCCGGGGGTCTGTCTCGGGACCAATGTTCCCCTTTGGGAGTACAATGATAAATCGCTCTTCCTCCATACGGGGTTGTGAGCGGTGTGCCCCGGGGGTCTGTCTCGGGACCAATGTTCCCCTTTGGGACTACAATGATAAATCGCTCTTCCTCCATACGGGGTTGTGAGCGGTGTCCCCCGGGGGTCTGTCTCGGGACCAATGTTCCCCTTTGGGACTACAATGATAAATCGCTCTTCCTCCATACGGGGTTGTGAGCGGTGTGCCCCGGGGGTCTGTCTCGGGACCAATGTTCCCCTTTGGGACTACAATGATAAATCGCTCTTCCTCCATACGGGGTTGTGAGCGGTGTGCCCCGGGGGTCTGTCTCGGGACCAATGTTCCCCTTTGGGACTACAATGATAAATCGCTCTTCCTCCATACGGGGTTGTGAGCGGTGTCCCCCGGGGGTCTGTCTCGGGACCAATGTTCCCCTTTGGGACTACAATGATAAATCGCTCTTCCTCCATACGGGGTTGTGAGCGGTGTGCCCCGGGGGTCTGTCTCGGGACCAATGTTCCCCTTTGGGACTACAATGATAAATCGCTCTTCCTCCATACGGGGTTGTGAGCGGTGTGCCCCGGGGGTCTGTCTCGGGACCAATGTTCCCCTTTGGGACTACAATGATAAATCGCTCTTCCTCCATACGGGGTTGTGAGCGGTGTGCCCCGGGGGTCTGTCTCGGGACCAATGTTCCCCTTTGGGACTACATTGTAACACATACAGGAGTAAGAAAACGTTTGCGTGACTTTAAGGAAAGACTGAGACGGGTTCATGGGGCACAAATGAGCAGGGCAGAGACTTCCCCAGGGTAACGAATGATATTGTGTTTTAGGCATCAGGATTAATCTGGGGAAGGAATATTTTACTTACGGCATTTTTAGGAGACATATATATATATGTAGCACTTCCCCCGCAGGAGCTGCTGGTTATTTTTGGTCCTGCCGTTACCCCGCACTTCACCGTCCCGGAACTTTGAGTCTAAATTGGGCAATGTGCCCTCAAATGCACCAGTCACTTAGTCTTTTTTCCAATGCTTTTTTATTAACACAACTTGTAGCAGTAGAGGGATGGAGGGGGAGGGGAATTCAGATACTTGGTGCCGATCACTGAGGAACTTGAGATCCCGGAGACAAGACCACTTGCAGTCACCGGATCTTGCTCCCCCGGATAGGCCTCTCTCTAGAGTGACCACGTGTCCCGAATTGCCCGGGACAGTCCCGCATTTTGCAGGTCTGTCCCGGGCACATTCATTCCAGGACAACACAGTGTCCCGGAATGAAACTGACACAGCCACCCCCCTCCCCCCCCGGGCCAAACTGATGCCCCCAAAAAAAGGGCCGTCACATCACCGCTTTACTCACTGACAGTACTTTTCCTGGCTGGGAATACCTGGAGGAGCACAATCCCCGCCCCCTGCTTGTGATTGGAGAAATCATAAATCCCGCCTTTTGTGTCCAATCTCTGTGCTGTGATTCGTTACAGCACAAGCTGATTTTTAGGAAGGGGGGGTGTCCCTGAATGGTAGTTTGGAAATGTGGTCACCCTACTTCTCTCACCAGCCTAGCAGCCGGAATGATGCACAGACTAAAGTCTCTGCCACAGACTCAATGATAGTAACAATCCTCTGCCACAGGATTTGGTAATCGGTAATTGACAAGTGAACACAGCTACACAGTACCAAAGTCCTTTAAGCCATCCGGCAGTACTGTGAGGTAGGTTGGTTAGGATGCATCCTCCAATTGAGTCACCAGCCTTCTGCTCGGTCCTCTCCAAGAAGAGTCCTCCCCTGGATCCTCCAATTGCTCGGCTTCTTCCCCCAGGCAAGACAGCACAAGACCATCCCTGAACCAGTAGGCCCCAGATAGACTTCCGGGCCTACCTGCAGTAACGTAGCCTCGGGCCAGCCTGAACCGGTGATATCCCACACCATTACACCCCCACCATCAGCCTGAACTGGTGATACCCCATCCCCCACACCATTACACCCCCACCACCAGCCTGAACCGGTGATACCCCATCCCCCACACCATTACACCCCCACCACCAGCCTGAACCGGTGATACCCCATCCCCCACACCATTACACCCCCACCACCAGCCTGAACCGGTGATACCCCATCCCCCACACCATTACACCCCCACCACCAGCCTGAACCGGTGATAGCCCATCCCCCACACCATTACACCCCCACCACCAGCCTGATCCGGTGATATCCCATCCCCCACACCATTACACCCCCACCACCAGCCTGAACCGGTGATACCCCATCCCCCCACACCATTACACCCCCACCACCAGCCTGAACCGGTGATACCCCATCCCCCACACCATTACACCCCCACCACCAGCCTGAACCGGTGATATCCCATCCCCCACACCATTACACCCCCACCACCAGCCTGAACCGGTGATACCCCATCCCCCCACACCATTACACCCCCACCACCAGCCTGAACCGGTGATACCCCATCCCCCACACCATTACACCCCCACCACCAGCCTGAACTGGTGATATCCCATCCCCCACACCATTACACCCCCACCACCAGCCTGAACCGGTGATACCCCATCCCCCACACCATTACACCCCCACCACCAGCCTGAACCGGTGATACCCCATCCCCCACACCATTACACCCCCACCACCAGCCTGAACCGGTGATACACCATCCCCCACACCATTACACCCCCACTATCAGCCTGAACTGGTGATACCCCATCCCCCACACCATTACACCCCCACTATCAGCCTGAACTGGTGATACCCCATCCCCCACACCATTACACCCCCACCACCAGCCTGAACCGGTGATACCCCATCCCCCACACCATTACACCCCCACCACCAGCCTGAACCGGTGATATCCCATCCCCCACACCATTACACCCCCACCACCAGCCTGAACCGGTGATACCCCATCCCCCCACACCATTACACCCCCACCACCAGCCTGAACCGGTGATACCCCATCCCCCACACCATTACACCCCCACCACCAGCCTGAACCGGTGATATCCCATCCCCCACACCATTACACCCCCACCACCAGCCTGAACCGGTGATACCCCATCCCCCACACCATTACACCCCCACCACCAGCCTGAACCGGTGATACCCCATCCCCCACACCATTACACCCCCACCACCAGCCTGAACCGGTGATACCCCATCCCCCACACCATTACACCCCCACCACCAGCCTGATCCGGTGATACCCCATCCCCCCCACACCATTACACCCCCACCCCCAGCCTGAACCAGTGATACCCCATCCCCCACACCATTACACCTCCTCCACCAGCCTGAACCGGTGATACCCCATCCCCCACACCATTACACCCCCACCACCAGCCTGAACTGGTGATACCCCATCCCCCACACCATTACACCCCCCACCACCAGCCTGATCCAGTGATACCCCATCCCCCACACCATTACACCCCCACCACAAGCCTGAACTGGTGATATCCCATCCCCCACACCATTACACCCCCACTATCAGCCTGAACTGGTGATACCCCATCCCCCACACCATTACACCCCCACCACCAGCCTGAACCGGTGATACCCCATCCCCCACACCATTACACCCCCACCACCAGCCTGATCCAGTGATACCCCATCCCCCACACCATTACACCCCCACCACCAGCCTGAACCGGTGATACCCCATCCCCCACACCATTACACCCCCACTATCAGCCTGAACTGGTGATATCCCATCCCCCACACCATTACACCCCCACTATCAGCCTGAACTGGTGATACCCCATCCCCCACACCATTACACCCCCACCACCAGCCTGAACCGGTGATACCCCATCCCCCACACCATTACACCCCCACCACCAGCCTGAACCGGTGATATCCCATCCCCCACACCATTACACCCCCACCACCAGCCTGACCCGGTGATACCCCATCCCCCCCACCATTACACCCCCACCACCAGCCTGAACCGGTGATATCCCATCCCCCACACCATTACACCCCCACCACCAGCCTGAACCAGTGATATCCCATCCCCCACACCATTACACCCCCACCACCAGCCTGAACCGGTGATACCCCATCCCCCCACACCATTACACCCCCACCACCAGCCTGAACCGGTGATACCCCATCCCCCACACCATTACACCCCCACCACCAGCCTGAACCGGTGATATCCCATCCCCCACACCATTACACCCCCACCACCAGCCTGAACCGGTGATACCCCATCCCCCACACCATTACACCCCCACCACCAGCCTGAACCGGTGATACCCCATCCCCCACACCATTACACCCCCACCACCAGCCTGATCCGGTGATACCCCATCCCCCCCACACCATTACACCCCCACCCCCAGCCTGAACCAGTGATACCCCATCCCCCACACCATTACACCTCCTCCACCAGCCTGAACCGGTGATACCCCATCCCCCACACCATTACATCCCCACCACCAGCCTGACCCGGTGATACCCCATCCCCCCCACACCATTACACCCCCACCCCCAGCCTGAACCAGTGATACCCCATCCCCCACACCATTACACCTCCTCCACCAGCCTGAACTGGTGATACCCCATCCCCCACACCATTACACCCCCCACCACCAGCCTGATCCAGTGATACCCCATCCCCCACACCATTACACCCCCACCACCAGCCTGACCCGGTGATACCCCATCCCCCACACCATTACACCCCCCACCACCAGCCTGAACCGGTGATATCCCATCCCCCACACCATTACACCCCCACCACCAGCCTGAACCGGTGATACCCCATCCCCCACACCATTACACCCCCCACCACCAGCCTGAACCGGTGATATCCCATCCCCCACACCATTACACCCCCACCACCAGCCTGAACCGGTGATACCCCATCCCCCACACCATTACACCCCCACCACCAGCCTGAACCGGTGATACCCCATCCCCCACACCATTACACCCCCACCACCAGCCTGAACCGGTGATACCCCATCCCCCACACCATTACACCCCCCACCACCAGCCTGAACCGGTGATATCCCATCCCCCACACCATTACACCCCCACCACCAGCCTGAACCGGTGATACCCCATCCCCCACACCATTACACCCCCACCACCAGCCTGAACCGGTGATACCCCATCCCCCACACCATTACACCCCCACCACCAGCCTGACCCGGTGATATCCCATCCCCCACACCATTACACCCCCACCACCAGCCTGAACTGGTGATACCCCATCCCCCACACCATTACACCCCCACCACCAGCCTGAACCGGTGATACCCCATCCCCCACACCATTACACCCCCACCACCAGCCTGAACCAGTGATACCCCATCCCCCACACCATTACACCCCCACCACCAGCCTGAACTGGTGATACCCCATCCCCCACACCATTACACCCCCACAACCAGCCTGAACCAGTGATACCCCATCCCCCACACCATTACACCCCCACCACCAGCCTGAACTGGTGATACCCCATCCCCCACACCATTACACCCCCACCACCAGCCTGAACTGGTGATACCCCATTCCCCACACCATTACACCCCCACCACCATCCTGAACCGGTGATACCCCACCCCCCACACCATTACACCCCCACCACCAGCCTGAACCGGTGATATCCCATCCCCCACACCATTACACCCCCACCACCAGCCTGACCCTGTGATACCCCAACCCCCACACCATTACACCCCCACCACCAGCCTGAACCGGTGATACCCCATCCCCCACACCATTACACCCCCACCACCAGCCTGACCCTGTGATACCCCATCCCCCACACCATTACACCCCCACCACCAGCCTGAACCGGTGATACCCCATCCCCCACACCATTACACCCCCACCACCAGCCTGAACCGGTGATACCCCATCCCCCACACCATTACACCCCCACCACCAGCCTGAACTGGTGATAGCCCATCCCCCACACCATTACACCCCCACCACCAGCCTGATCCAGTGATACCCCATCCCCCACACCATTACACCCCCACCACCCGCCTGAACCGGTGATATCCCATCCCCCACACCATTACACCCCCCACCACCAGCCTGACCCGGTGATACCCCATCCCCCACACCATTACACCCCCACCACCAGCCTGAACCGGTGATACCCCATCCCCCACACCATTACACCCCCACCACCAGCCTGAACCGGTGATACCCCATCCCCCACACCATTACACCCCCACCACCAGCCTGAACCGGTGATACCCCATCCCCCACACCATTACACCCCCACCACCAGCCTGAACAGGTGATATCCCATCCCCCACACCATTACACCCCCACCACCAGCCTGAACCGGTGAAACCCCATCCCCCCCACCATTACACCCCCACCACCAGCCTGAACTGGTGATAGCCCATCCCCCACACCATCACATCCCCACCACCAGCCTGAACCGGTGATACCCCATCCCCCACACCATTACACCCCCACCACCAGCCTGATCCGGTGATACCCCATCCCCCACACCATTACACCCCCACCACTAGACTGAACCGGTGATACCCCATCCTCCACACCATTACACCCCCACCACCAGCCTGACCCGGTGATATCCCATCCCCCACACCATCACACCCCCACCACCAGCCTGAACCGGTGATACCCCATCCCCCACACCATTACACCCCCACCACCAGCCTGAACCAGTGATACCCCATCCCCCACACCATTACACCCCCACCACCAGCCTGAACCGGTGATACCCCATCCCCCACACCATTACACCCCCACCACCAGCCTGAACCAGTGATACCCCATCCCCCACACCATTACACCCCCACCACCAGCCTGAACCGGTGATACCCCATCCCCCACACCATTACACCCCCACCACCAGCCTAAACCAGTGATACCCCATCCCCCACACCATTACACCTCCACCACCAGCCTGAACCGGTGATATCCCATCCCCCCACACCATTACACCCCCACCACCAGCCTGACCCGGTGATACCCCATCCCCCCACACCATTACACCCCCACCACCAGCCTGAACCGGTGATATCCCATCCCCCACACCATTACACCCCCACCACCAGCCTGAACCGGTGATACCCCATCCCCCCACACCATTACACCCCCACCACCAGCCTGAACCGGTGATATCCCATCCCCCACACCATTACACCCCCACCACCAGCCTGAACCGGTGACACCCCATCCCCCACACCATTACACCCCCACCACCAGCCTGAACCGGTGATACCCCATCCCCCACACCATTACACCCCCACCACCAGCCTGAACCGGTGATATCCCATCCCCCACACTATTACATCCCCACCACCAGCCTGAACCGGTGATACCCCATCCCCCACACCATTACACCCCCACCACCAGCCTGAACCGGTGATATCCCATCCCCCACACCATTACACCCCCACCACCAGCCTGAACCGGTGATACCCCATCCCCCACACCATTACACCCCCACCACCAGCCTGATCCAGTGATACCCCATCCCCCACACCATTACACCCCCACCACCAGCCTGAACCGGTGATACCCCATCCCCCACACCATTACACCCCCACCACCAGCCTGAACCGGTGATACCCCATCCCCCACACCATTACACCCCCACCCCCAGCCTGAACCGGTGATATCCCATCCCCCACACCATTACACCCCCACCACCAGCCTGATCCGGTGATACCCCATCCCCCACACCATTACACCCCCACCACCAGCCTGAACCGGTGATACCCCATCCCCCACACCATTACACCCCCAACCACCAGCCTGAACCAGTGATATCCCATCCCCCACACCATTACACCCCCCACCACCAGCCTGAACCGGTGATACCCCATCCCCCACACCATTACACCCCCAACTACCAGCCTGAACCGGTGATATCCCATCCCCCACACCATTACACCCCCCACCACCAGCCTGAACCGGTGATATCCCATCCCCCACACCATTACACCCCCACCACCAGCCTGAACCGGTGATATCCCATCCCCCACACCATTACACCCCCACCACCAGCCTGAACCGGTGATACCCCATCCCCCACACCATTACACCCCCACCACCAGCCTGATCCGGTGATACCCCATCCCCCACACCATTAAACCCCCACCACCAGACTGAACCGGTGATATCCCATCCCCCACACCATTACATCCCCACCACCAGCCTGATCCGGTGATACCCCATCCCCCACACCATTACACCCCCACCACCAGCCTGAACCGGTGATATCCCATCCCCCACACCATTACACCCCCACCACCAGCCTGAACCGGTGACACCCCATCCCCCCCACCATTACACCCCCACCACCAGCCTGACCCGGTGATACCCCATCCCCCACACCATTACATCCCCACCACCAGCCTGATCAGGTGATACCCCATCCCCCACACCATTACACCCCCACCACCAGCCTGAACCGGTGATATCCCATCCCCCACACCATTACACCCCCACCACCAGCCTGATCCGGTGATACCCCATCCCCCCCACCATTACACCCCCCACCACCAGCTTGAACCGGTGATACCCCATCCCCCACACCATTACACCCCCACCACCAGCCTGAACCGGTGATATCCCATCCCCCACACCATTACACCCCCACCACCAGCCTGAACCGGTGATATCCCATCCCCCACACCATTACACCCCCACCACCAGCCTGACCCGGTGATACCCCATCCTCCACACCATTACACCCCCCACCACCAGCCTGACCCGGTGATACCCCATCCTCCACACCATTACACCCCCACCACCAGCCTGACCCGGTGATACCCCATCCCCCACACCATTACACCCCCACCACCAGCCTGAACCGGTGATACCCCATCCCCCACACCATTACACCCCCACCACCAGCCTGAACCGGTGATACCCCATCCCCCACCCCATTACACCCCCACCACCAGCCTGACCCGGTGATACCCCATCCCCCACACCATTACACCCCCACCACCAGCCTGAACCGGTGATATCCCATCCCCCACACCATTACACCCCCACCACCAGCCTGAACCGGTGATATCCCATCCCCCACACCATTACACCCCCACCACCAGCCTGAACCGGTGATATCCCATCCCCCACATCATTACACCCCCACCACCAGCCTGACCCGGTGATACCCCATCCTCCACACCATTACACCCCCACCACCAGCCTGAACCGGTGATACCCCATCCCCCACACCATTACACCCCCACCACCAGCCTGAACCAGTGATATCCCATCCCCCACACCATTACACCCCCATCCCCCACACCATTACACCCCCGCCACCAGCCTGAACCGGTGATACCCCATCCCCCACACCATTACACCCCCACCACCAGCCTGAACCGGTGATATCCCATCCCCCACACCATTACACCCCCACCACCAGCCTGAACCGGTGATACCCCATCCCCCACACCATTACACCCCCACCACCAGCCTGAACCGGTGATACCCCCTCCCCCACACCATTACACCCCCACCACCAGCCTGAACCGGTGATACCCCATCCCCCACACCATTACACCCCCACCACCAGCCTGAACCGGTGATACCCCATCCCCCACACCATTACATCCCCACCACCAGCCTGAACCGGTGATACCCCATCCCCCCACCCCATTACACCCCCACCACCAGCCTGAACCGGTGATATCCCATCCCCCACACCATTACACCCCCACCACCAGCCTGAACCGGTGATACCCCATCCCCCACACCATTACACCCCCACCACCAGTCTGAACCAGTGATACCCCATCCCCCCACACCATTACACCCCCACCACCAGCCTGAACCGGTGATACCCCATCCCCCACACCAATACACCCCCACCACCAGCCTGAACCGGTGATACCCCATCCCCCACACCATTACACCCCCACCACCAGCCTGAACCGGTGATACCCCATCCCCCACACCATTACACCCCCACCACCAGCCTGAACCGGTGATACCCCATCCCCCACACCATTACACCCCCACCACCAGCCTGACCCGGTGATACCCCATCCCCCACACCATTACACCCCCACCACCAGCCTGAACCGGTGATACCCCATCCCCCCACACCATTACACCCCCACCACCAGCCTGAACTGGTGATATCCCATCCCCCACACCATTACAACCCCACCACCAGCCTGATCCGGTGACATCCCATCCCCCACACCATTACACCCCCCCACCAGCCTGAACCGGTGATATCCCATCCCCCACACCATTACACCCCCACCACCAGCCTGAACCGGTGATACCCCATCCCCCACACCATTACACCCCCACCACCAGCCTGACCCAGTGATACCCCATCCCCCACATCATTACACCCCCACCACCAGCCTGAACCGGTGATACCCCATCCCCCACCCCATTACATCCCCACCACCAGCCTGAACCGGTGATATCCCATCCCCCACACCATTACACACCCACCACCAGCCTGATCCTGTGATATCCCATCCCCCACACCATTACACCCCCACCACCAGCCTGAACCGGTGATACCCCATCCCCCACATCATTACACTCCCACCACCAGCCTGATCCTGTGATACCCCATCCCCCACACCATTACACCCCCACCACCAGCCTGAACCGGTGATATCCCATCCCCCACACCATTACACCCCCCACCACCAGCCTGAACCGGTGATACCCCATCCCCCACACCATTACACCCCCCACCACCAGCCTGAACCGGTGATAACCCATCCCCCACACCATTACACCCCCACCACCAGCCTGAACCAGTGATATCCCCTCCCCCACACCATTACATCCCCACCACCAGCCTGAACCGGTGATACCCCATCCCCCACACCATTACACCCCCACCACCAGCCTGAACCGGTGATATCCCATCCCCCACACCATTACACCCCCACCACCAGCCTGATCCAGTGATACCCCATCCCCCCCACACCATTACACCCCCACCACCAGCCTGAACCAGTGATATCCCCTCCCCCACACCATTACACCCCCACCACCAGCCTGACCCGGTGATACCCCATCCCCCACACCATTACACCCCCACCACCAGCCTGAACCGGTGATACCCCATCCCCCACACCATTACACCCCCACCACCAGCCTGAACCAGTGATATCCCCTCCCCCACACCATTACACCCCCACCACCAGCCTGACCCGGTGATACCCCATCCCCCACACAATTACACCCCCACCACCAGCCTGACCCGGTGATACCCCATCCCCCACACCATTACACCCCCACCACCAGCCTGAACCGGTGATATCCCATCCCCCACACCATTACACCCCCACCACCAGCCTGAACCGGTGATATCCCATCCCCCACACCATTACACCCCCACCACCAGCCTGAACCGGTGATACCCCATCCCCCACACCATTACACCCCCACCACCAGCCTGAACCGGTGATACCCCATCCCCCCACACCATTACACCCCTACCACCAGCCTGAACCGGTGATACCCCATCCCCCACACCATTACACCCCCACCACCAGCCTGATCCAGTGATATCCCATCCCCCACACCATTACACCCCCACTACCAGCCTAAACCGGTGATACCACATCCCCCACACCATTACACCCCCACCACCAGCCTGAACCAGTGATATCCCATCCCCCACACCATTACACCCCCACTACCAGCCTGAACCGGTGATACCACATCCCCCACACCATTACACCCCCACCACCAGCCTGAACCAGTGATATCCCATCCCCCACACCATTACACCCCCCACCACCAGCCTGAACCGGTGATACCCCATCCCCCACACCATTACACCCCCACCACCAGCCTGAACCGGTGATACCCCATCCCCCACACCATTACACCCCCACCACCAGCCTGAACTGGTGATAGCCCACCCCCCACACCATTACACCCCCACCACCAGCCTGACCCGGTGATACCCCATCCCCCACACCATTACACCCCCACCACCAGCCTGAACCGGTGATACCCCATCCCCCACACCATTACACCCCCACCACCAGCCTGAACCGGTGATACCCCATCCCCCACACCATTACACCCCCACCACCAGCCTGATCCGGTGATATCCCATCCCCCACACCATTACACCCCCCACCACCAGCCTGATCCGGTGATATCCCATCCCCCACACCATTACACCCCCACCACCAGCCTGAACCGGTGATATCCCATCCCCCACACCATTACACCCCCACCACCAGCCTGAACCGGTGATATCCCATCCCCCACACCATTACACCCCCACCACCAGCCTGAACCGGTGATATCCCATCCCCCACACCATTACACCCCCACCACCAGCCTGAACCGGTGATACCCCATCCCCCACACCATTACACCCCCACCACCAGCCTGAACCGGTGATACCCCATCCCCCACACCATTACACCCCCACCACCAGCCTGAACCGGTGATACCCCATCCCCCACACCATTACACCCCCACCACCAGCCTGAACCGGTGATACCCCATCCCCCACACCATTACACCCCCACCACCAGCCTGACCCGGTGATACCCCATCCCCCACACCATTACACCCCCACCACCAGCCTGAACCGGTGATATCCCATCCCCCACATCATTACACCCCCACCACCAGCCTGAACCGGTGATAACCCATCCCCCACACCATTACACCCCCACCACCAGCCTGAACCAGTGATACCCCATCCCCCACACCATTACACCCCCACCACCAGCCTGAACCGGTGATATCCCATCCCCCACACCATTACACCCCCACCACCAGCCTGAACCGGTGATATCCCATCCCCCACACCATTACACCCCCACCACCAGCCTGAACCGGTGATATCCCCTCCCCCACACCTTTATACCCCCACCACCAGCCTGAACCGGTGATACCCCATCCCCCCACACCATTACACCCCTACCACCAGCCTGAACCGGTGATACCCCATCCCCCACACCATTACACCCCCACCACCAGCCTAAACCGGTGATACCACATCCCCCACACCATTACACCCCCACCACCAGCCTGAACCAGTGATATCCCATCCCCCACACCATTACACCCCCACCACCAGCCTGAACCGGTGATATCCCATCCCCCACACCATTACACCCCCACCACCAGCCTGAACCGGTGATACCCCATCCCCCACACCATTACATCCCCACCACCAGCCTGAACCGGTGATACCCCATCCCCCACACCATTACACCCCCACCACCAGCCTGATCCAGTGATACCCCATCCCCCACACCATTACACCCCCACCACCAGCCTGATCCAGTGATACCCCATCCCCCACACCATTACACCCCCACTACCAGCCTGAACCAGTGATATCCTATCCCCCACACCATTACACCCCCCACCACCAGCCTGAACCGGTGATACCCCATCCCCCACACCATTACACCCCCACCACCAGCCTGAACCGGTGATACCCCATCCCCCACACCATTACACCCCCACCACCAGCCTGAACTGGTGATAGCCCACCCCCCCACACCATTACACCCCCACCACCAGCCTGAACCAGTGATATCCCATCCCCCACACCATTATACCCCCACCACCAGCCTGAACCGGTGATACCCCATCCCCCCACACCATTACACCCCTACCACCAGCCTGAACCGGTGATACCCCATCCCCCACACCATTACACCCCCACCACCAGCCTGATCCGGTGATACCCCATCCCCCACACCATTACACCCCCACCACCAGCCTGAGCCGGTGATACCCCATCCCCCACACCATTACACCCCCACCACCAGCCTGAACCAGTGATATCCCATCCCCCACACCATTACACCCCCACCACCAGCCTGAACCGGTGATACCCCATCCCCCACACCATTACACCCCCACCACCAGCCTGAACCGGTGATACCCCATCCCCCACACCATTACACCCCCACCACCAGCCTGAACCGGTGATACCCCATCCCCCACACCATTACACCCCCACCACCAGCCTGAACCGGTGATACCCCATCCCCCACACCATTACACCCCCACCACCAGCCTGAACTGGTGATAGCCCACCCCCCACACCATTACACCCCCACCACCAGCCTGACCCGGTGATACCCCATCCCCCACACCATTACACCCCCACCACCAGCCTGAACCGGTGATACCCCATCCCCCACACCATTACACCCCCACCACCAGCCTGAACCGGTGATACCCCATCCCCCACACCATTACACCCCCACCACCAGCCTGATCCGGTGATATCCCATCCCCCACACCATTACACCCCCCACCACCAGCCTGATCCGGTGATATCCCATCCCCCACACCATTACACCCCCACCACCAGCCTGAACCGGTGATATCCCATCCCCCACACCATTACACCCCCACCACCAGCCTGAACCGGTGATATCCCATCCCCCACACCATTACACCCCCACCACCAGCCTGAACCGGTGATATCCCATCCCCCACACCATTACACCCCCACCACCAGCCTGAACCGGTGATACCCCATCCCCCACACCATTACACCCCCACCACCAGCCTGAACCGGTGATACCCCATCCCCCACACCATCACACCCCCACCACCAGCCTGAACCGGTGATACCCCATCCCCCACACCACTACACCCCCACCACCAGCCTGAACCGGTGATACCCCATCCCCCACACCATTACACCCCCACCACCAGCCTGAACCGGTGATATCCCATCCCCCACATCATTACACCCCCACCACCAGCCTGAACCGGTGATAACCCATCCCCCACACCATTACACCCCCACCACCAGCCTGAACCGGTGATATCCCATCCCCCACACCATTACACCCCCACCACCAGCCTGAACCGGTGATACTCCATCCCCCACACCATTACACCCCCACCACCAGCCTGAACCAGTGATACCCCATCCCCCACACCATTACACCCCCACCACCAGCCTGAACCGGTGATACCCCATCCCCCACACCATTACACCCCCACCACCAGCCTGAGCCGGTGATATCCCATCCCCCACACCATTACACCCCCACCACCAGCCTGAACCGGTGACACCCCATCCCCCACACCATTACACCCCCACCACCAGCCTGACCCGGTGATACCCCATCCCCCACACCATTACACCCCCACCACCAGCCTGAACCGGTGATATCCCATCCCCCACACCATTACACCCCCACCACCAGCCTGAACCGGTGATATCCCATCCCCCACACCATTACACCCCCACCACCAGCCTGAGCCGGTGATACCCCATCCCCCACACCATTACACCCCCCACCACCAGCCTGAACCAGTGATACCCCATCCCCCACACCATTACACCCCCACCACCAGCCTGAACCGGTGATACCCCATCCCCCACACCATTACACCCCCACCACCAGCCTGAGCCGGTGTTACCCCATCCCCCACACTATTACACCCCCACCACCAGCCTGATCCAGTGATATCCCATCCCCCACACCATTACACCCCCACCACCAGCCTGAACCGGTGATACCCCATCCCCCACACCATTACACCCCCACCACCAGCCTGACCCGGTGAAACCCCATCCCCCACACCATTACACCCCCACCACCAGCCTGAACCGGTGATACCCCATCCCCCACACCATTACACCCCACCACCAGCCTGAACCGGTGATATCCCATCCCCCACACCATTACACCCCCAACCACCAGCCTGATCCAGTGATATCCCATCCCCCACACCATTACACCCCCACCACCAGCCTGAACCGGTGATACCCCATCCCCCACACCATTACATCCCCACCACCAGCCTGAACCGGTGATATCCCATCCCCCACACCATTACACCCCCACCACCAGCCTGAACCGGTGATACCCCATCCCTCCACACCATTACACCCCCACCACCAGCCTGAACTGGTGATACCCCATCCCCCACACCATTACACCCCCACCACCAGCCTGAACCGGTGATACCCCATCCCCCACACCATTACATCCCCACCACCAGCCTGAACCGGTGATATCCCATCCCCCACACCATTACACCCCCACCACCAGCCTGAACCGGTGATACCCCATCCCCCCCACCATTACACCCCCACCACCAGCCTGATCCGGTGATATCCCATCCCCCACACCATTACACCCCCACCACCAGCCTGAACCGGTGACACCCCATCCCCCACACCATTACACCCCCACCACCAGCCTGAACCGGTGATACCCCATCCCCCACACCATTACACCCCCACCACCAGCCTGACCCGGTGATACCCCATCCCCCACACCATTACACCCCCACCACCAGACTGAACCGGTGATAGCCCATCCCCCACACCATTACACCCCCACCACCAGCCTGATCCGGTGATACCCCATCCCCCACACCATTACACCCCCACCACCAGCCTGAACCGGTGATACCCCATCCCCCACACCATTACACCCCCACCACCAGACTGAACCGGTGATATCCCATCCCCCACACCATTACACCCCACCACCAGCCTGAACCGGTGATACCCCATCCCCCACACCATTACACCCCCACCACCAGCCTGAACCAGTGATACCCCATCCCCCACACCATTACACCCCCACCACCAGCCTGAACCAGTGATACCCCATCCCCCACACCATTACACCCCCACCACCAGCCTGACCCGGTGATACCCCATCCCCCACACCATTATACCCCCACCACCAGCCTGAACCGGTGATATCCCATCCCCCACACCATTACACCCCCACCACCAGACTGAACCGGTGATATCCCATCCCCCACACCATTACACCCCCACCACCAGACTGAACCGGTGATATCCCATCCCCCACACCATTACACCCCCACCACCAGCCTGAACTGGTGATATCCCATCCCCCACACCATTACATCCCCACCACCAGCCTGAGTCGGTGATACCCCATCCCCCACACCATTACACCCCCACCACCAGCCTGAACCGGTGATATCCCATCCCCCACACCATTACACCCCCACCACCAGCCTGAACCGGTGATATCCCATCCCCCACACCATTACACCACCACCACCAGCCTGACCCGGTGATACCCCATCCTCCACACCATTACACCCCCACCACCAGCCTGAACCGGTGATACCCCATCCCCCACACCATTACACCCCCACCACCAGCCTGAACTGGTGATATCCCATCCCCCACACCATTACACCTCCACCACCAGCCTGAACCGGTGATACCCCATCCCCCACATCATTACACCCCCACCACCAGCCTGAACCGGTGATACCCCATCCCCCACACCATTACACCCCCACCACCAGCCTGATCCGGTGATAGCCCATCCCCCACACCATTACACCCCCACCACCAGCCTGACCCGGTGATACCCCATCCCCCACACCATTACACCCCCACCACCAGCCTGATCCGGTGATAGCCCATCCCCCACACCATTACACCCCCACCACCAGCCTGACCCGGTGATACCCCATCCCCCACACCATTACACTCCCACCACCAGCCTGACCCGGTGATACCCCATCCCCCACACCATTACACCCCCACCACCAGCCTGAACCAGTGATACCCCATCCCCCACCCCATTACACCCCCACCACCAGCCTGAACCGGTGATACCCCATCCCCCACACCATTACACCCCCACCACCAGCCTGAACCGGTGATATCCCATCCCCCACACCATTACACCCCCCACCACCAGCCTGACCCGGTGATATCCCATCCCCCACACCATTACACCCCCACCACCAGCCTGAACCGGTGATATCCCATCCCCCACACCATTACACCCCCACCACCAGCCTGAACCGGTGATACCCCATCCCCCACCCCATTACACCCCCACCACCAGCCTGAACCGGTGATACCCCATCCCCCACACCATTACACCCCCACCACCAGCCTGAACCGGTGATACCCCATCCCCCACACCATTACACCCCCACCACCAGCCTGAACCGGTGATACCCCATCCCCCACACCATTACACCCCTACCACCAGCCTGAACCGGTGATACCCCATCCCCCACACCATTACACCCCCACCACCAGCCTGAACCGGTGATACCCCATCCCCCACACCATTACACCCCCACCACCAGCCTGACCCGGTGATACCCCATCCCCCCACACCATTACATCCCCACCCCCAGCCTGAACCGGTGATATCCCATCCCCCACACCATTACACCCCCACCACCAGCCTGAACCGGTGATATCCCATCCCCCACACCATTACACCCCCACCACCAGCCTGAACCGGTGATACCCCATCCCCCACACCATTACACCCCCACCACCAGTCTGAATCGGTGATACCCCATCCCCCCACACCATTACACCCCCACCACCAGCCTGAACCGGTGATATCCCATCCCCCACACCATTACACCCCCACCACCAGCCTGATCCGGTGATATCCCATCCCCCACACCATTACACCCCCACCACCAGCCTGAACTGGTGATATCCCATCCCCCACACCATTACACCCCCACCACCAGCCTGAACCGGTGATACCCCATCCCCCCACACCATTACACCCCCACCACCAGCCTGAGCCGGTGATACCCCATCCCCCACACCATTACACCCCCATCACTAGCCTGAACCGGTGATACCCCATCCCCCACACCATTACACCCCCACCACCAGCCTGATCCGGTGATATCCCATCCCCCACACCATTACACCACCACCACCAGCCTGAACCGGTGATATCCCATCCCCCACACCATTATACCCCCACCACCAGCCTGAACCGGTGATACCCCATCCCCCACATCATTACACCCCCACCACCAGCCTGAACCGGTGATACCCCATCCCTCACACCATTACACCCCCACCACCAGCCTGAACCGGTGATAGCCCATCCCCCACACCATTACACCCCCACCACCAGCCTGAACCGGTGATACCCCATCCCCCACACCATTACATCCCCACCACCAGCCTGAACCAGTGATACCCCATCCCCCACACCATTACACCCCCACCACCAGCCTGAACCGGTGATACCCCATCCCCCCCACCATTACACCCCCACCACCAGCCTGAACCGGTGATACCCCATCCCCCACACCATTACATCCCCACCACCAGCCTGAACCAGTGATACCCCATCCCCCACACCATTACATCCCCACCACCAGCCTGAACCGGTGATACCCCATCCCCCACACCACTACACCCCCACCACCAGCCTGAACCGGTGATACCCCATCCCCCACACCACTACACCCCCACCACCAGCCTGAACCGGTGATACCCCATCCCCCACACCATTACACCCCCACCACCAGCCTGAACCGGTGATACCCCATCCCCCACACCATTACACCCCCACCACCAGCCTGAACCGGTGATACTCCATCCCCCACACCATTACACCCCCACCACCAGCCTGACCCGGTGATACCCCATCCCCCACACCATTACACCCCCACCACCAGCCTGAACCAGTGATATCCCATCCCCCACACCATTACACCCCCACCACCAGCCTGAACCGGTGATACCCCATCCCCCACACCATTACACCCCCACCACCAGCCGGACCCGGTGATACCCCATCCCCCACACCATTACACCCCTACCACCAGCCTGAACCGGTGATATCCCATCCCCCACACCATTACACCACCACCACCAGCCTGAACCGGTGATACCCCATCCCCCACACCATTACATCCCCACCACCAGCCTGAACCGGTGATATCCCATCCCCCACACCACTACACCCCCACCACCAGCCTGAACCGGTGATACCCCATCCCCCACACCATTACACCCCCACCACCAGCCTGAACCGGTGATATCCCATCCCCCACACCATTACACCCCCACCACCAGTCTGACCCGGTGATACCCCATCCCCCACACCATTACACCACCACCACCAGCCTGAACCGGTGATATCCCATCCCCCACACCACTACACCCCCACCACCAGCCTGAACCGGTGATACCCCATCCCCCACACCATTACACCCCCACCACCAGCCTGAACCGGTGATACCCCATCCCCCACACCATTACACCCCCCACCACCAGCCTGAACCGGTGATACCCCATCCCCCACACCATTACACCCCCACCACCAGCCTGAACCGGGGATATCCCATCCCCCACACCATTACACCCCCACCACCAGCCTGAACTGGTGATATCCCATCCCCCACACCATTACACCCCCACCACCAGCCTGAACCGGTGATACCCCCTCCCCCACACCATTACACCCCCCACCACCAGCCTGACCCGGTGATACCCCATCCCCCACACCATTACACCCCCACCACCAGCCTGAACCGGTGATACCCCATCCCCCACACCATTACACCCCCACCACCAGCCTGAACCAGTGATACCCCATCCCCCACACCATTACACCCCCCACCACCAGCCTGAACTGGTGATATCCCATCCTCCACACCATTACACCCCCACCACCAGCCTGAACCGGTGATACCCCATCCCCCACACCATTACACCCCCACCACCAGCCTGATCCGGTGATACCCCATCCCCCACACCATTACACCCCCACCACCAGCCTGATCCGGTGATAGCCCATCCCCCACACCATTACACCCCCCACCACCAACCTGACCCGGTGATACCCCATCCCCCACACCATTACACCCCCACCACCAGCCTGAACCGGTGATACCCCATCCCCCACACCATTACACCCCCACCACCAGCCTGAACCGGTGATACCCCATCCCCCACCCCATTACACCCCCACCACCAGCCTGAACCGGTGATATCCCATCCCCCACACCATTACACCCCCACCACCAGCCTGAACCGGTGATATCCCATCCCCCACACCATTACACCCCCACCACCAGCCTGAACCGGTGATATCCCATCCCCCACACCATTACACCCCCACCACCAGCCTGAACCGGTGATACCCCATCCCCCACACCATTACACCCCCACCACCAGCCTGAACCGGTGATACCCCATCCCCCACACCATTACACCCCCATCACCAGCCTGAACCAGTGATATCCCATCCCCCACACCATTACACCCCCATCCCCCACACCATTACACCCCCACCACCAGCCTGAACCGGTGATACCCCATCCCCCACACCATTACACCCCCACCACCAGCCTGAACCGGTGATATCCCATCCCCCACACCATTACACCCCCACCACCAGCCTGAACCGGTGATACCCCATCCCCCACACCATTACACCCCCACCACCAGCCTGAACCGGTGATACCCCATCCCCCACACCATTACACCCCCACCACCAGCCTGAACCGGTGATACCCCATCCCCCACACCATTACACCCCCACCACCAGCCTGAACCGGTGATACCCCATCCCCCACACCATTACATCCCCACCACCAGCCTGAACCGGTGATACCCCATCCCCCCACACCATTACATCCCCACCACCAGCCTGAACCGGTGATATCCCATCCCCCACCCCATTACACCCCCACCACCAGCCTGAACCGGTGATATCCCATCCCCCACACCATTACACCCCCACCACCAGCCTGAACCGGTGATACCCCATCCCCCACACCATTACACCCCCACCACCAGTCTGAACCGGTGATACCCCATCCCCCCACACCATTACACCCCCACCACCAGCCTGAACTGGTGATATCCCATCCCCCACACCATTACACACCCACCACCAGCCTGAACCTGTGATACCCCATCCCCCACACCATTACACCCCCACCACCAGCCTGACCCGGTGACATCCCATCCCCCACACCATTACACCCCCACCACCAGCCTAAACCGGTGATATCCCATCCCCCACACCATTACACCCCCACCACCAGCCTGAACCGGTGATTCCCCATCCCCCACATCATTACACCCCCACCACCAGCCTGAACCGGTGATATCCCATCCCCCACACCACTACACCCCCACCACCAGCCTGAACCGGAGATACCCCATCCCCCACACCATTACACCCCCACCACCAGCCTGATCCGGTGATATCCCATCCCCCAGACCATGACATCCCCACCACCAACCTGAACCGGTGATACCCCATCCCCCACACCATTACACCCCCACCACCAGCCTGACCCGGTGATACCCCATCCCCCACACCATTACACCCCCCACCACCAGCCTGAACCGGTGATACCCCATCCCCCACACCATTACACCCCCACCACCAGCCTGACCCACTGATACCCCATCCCCCACACCATTACACCCCCACCACCAGCCTGAACCGGTGATACCCCATCCCCCACACCATTACACCCCCACCACCAGCCTGAACCGGTGATATCCCATCCCCCACACCATTACACCCCCACCACTAGCCTGAACCGGTGATACCCCATCCCCCACACCATTACACCCCCACCACCAGCCTGACCCGGTGATACCCCATCCCCCACACCATTACACCCCCACCACCAGCCTGAACCGGTGATATCCCATCCCCCACACCATTACACCCCCACCACCAGGCTGAACCGGTGATATCCCATCCCCCACACCATTACACCCCCACCACCAGCCTGAACCGGTGATAACCCATCCCCCACACCATTACACCCCCACCACCAGCCTGAACCAGTGATACCCCATCCCCCACACCATTACACCCCCACCACCAGCCTGAACCGGTGATACCCCATCCCCCACACCATTACACCCCCACCACCAGCCTGAACCGGTGATATCCCATCCCCCACACCATTACACCCCCACCACCAGCCTGAACCGGTGATACCCCATCCCCCACACCATTACACCCCCACCACCAGCCTGAACCAGTGATACCCCATCCCCCCCACCATTACACCCCCACCACCAGCCTGATCCGGTGATATCCCATCCCCCACACCATTACATCCCCACCACCAACCTGAACCGGTGATACCCCATCCCCCACACCATTACACCCCCACCACCAGCCTGACCCGGTGATACCCCATCCCCCACACCATTACACCCCCACCACCAGCCTGACCCGGTGACATCCCATCCCCCACACCATTACACCCCCACCACCAGCCTGAACCGGTGATATCCCATCCCCCACACCATTACACCCCCACCACCAGACTGAACCGGTGATATCCCATCCCCCACACCATTACACCCCCACCACCAGCCTGAACCGGTGATATCCCATCCCCCACACCATTACACCCCCCACCACCAGCCTGAACCGGTGATATCCCATCCCCCACACCATTACACCCCCACCACCAGCCTGAACCGGTGATATCCCATCCCCCACACCATTACACCCCCCACCACCAGCCTGAACCGGTGATATCCCATCCCCCACACCATTACACCCCCACCACCAGCCTGAACCGGTGATAACCCATCCCCCACACCATTACACCCCCACCACCAGCCTGAACCAGTGATACCCCATCCCCCACACCATTACACCCCCACCACCAGCCTGAACCGGTGATACCCCATCCCCCACACCATTACACCCCCACCACCAGCCTGAACCGGTGATATCCCATCCCCCACACCATTACACCCCCACCACCAGCCTGAACCGGTGATATCCCATCCCCCACACCATTACATCCCCACCACCAGCCTGAACCGGGGATATCCCATCCCCCACACCATTACACCCCCAACCACCAGCCTGAACCGGTGATATCCCATCCCCCACACCATTACACCCCCACCACCAGCCTGAACCGGTGATACCCCATCCCCCACACCATTACACCCCCCACCACCAGCCTGACCCGGTGATACCCCATCCCCCACACCATTACACCCCCACCACCAGCCTGAACCGGTGATATCCCATCCCCCACACCATTACACCCCCCACCACCAGCCTGAACCGGTGATACCCCATCCCCCACACCATTACACCCCCCACCACCAGCCTGAACCGGTGATACCCCATCCCCCACACCATTACACCCCCACCACCAGCCTGAACCGGTGATATCCCATCCCCCACACCATTACACCCCCACCACCAGCCTGAGCCGGTGATACCCCATCCCCCACACCATTACACCCCCACCACCAGCCTGATCCAGTGATATCCCATCCCCCACACCATTACACCCCCACCACCAGCCTGAACCGGTGATACCCCATCCCCCACACCATTACACCCCCACCACCAGCCTGACCCGGTGATACCCCATCCCCCACACCATTACACCCCCACCACCAGCCTGAACCAGTGATACCCCATCCCCCACACCATTACACCCCCACCACCAGCCTGAACCGGTGATACCCCATCCCCCACACCATTACACCCCCACCACCAGCCTGAGCCGGTGATACCCCATCCCCCACACCATTACACCCCCACCACCAGCCTGATCCAGTGATATCCCATCCCCCACACCATTACACCCCCACCACCAGCCTGAACCGGTGATACCCCATCCCCCACACCATTACACCCCCACCACCAGCCTGAACCGGTGATATCCCATCCCCCACACCATTACACCCCCACCACCAGCCTGAACCGGTGATAACCCATCCCCCACACCATTACACCCCCACCACCAGCCTGAACCGGTGATACTCCATCCCCCACACCATTACACCCACACCACCAGCCTGACCCGGTGATACCCCATCCCCCACACCATTACACCCCCACCACCAGCCTGAACCGGTGATACCCCATCCCCCACACCATTACACCCCCACCACCAGCCTGAACCGGTGATATCCCATTCCCCACACCATTACACCCCCACCACCAGCCTGACCCGGTGATACCCCATCCCCCACACCATTACACCCCCACCACCAGCCTGAACCGGTGATATCCCATCCCCCACACCATTACACCCCCACCACCAGCCTGAACCGGTGATACTCCATCCCCCACACCATTACACCCCCACCACCAGCCTGAACCAGTGATACCCCAACCCCCACACCATTACACCCCCACCACCAGCCTGAACCGGTGATACCCCATCCCCCACACCATTACACCCCCACCACCAGCCTGACCCGGTGATACCCCATCCCCCACACCATTACACCCCCACCACCAGCCTGAACCAGTGATACCCCATCCCCCACACCATTACACCCCCACCACCAGCCTGAGCCGGTGATACCCCATCCCCCACACCATTACACCCCCACCACCAGCCTGATCCAGTGATATCCCATCCCCCACACCATTACACCCCCACCACCAGCCTGAACCGGTGATACCCCATCCCCCACACCATTACACCCCCACCACCAGCCTGACCCGGTGATACCCCATCCCCCACACCATTACACCCCCACCACCAGCCTGAACCGGTGATACCCCATCCCCCACACCATTACACCCCCACCACCAGCCTGAACCGGTGATACCCCATCCCCCCACACCATCACACCCCCACCACCAGCCTGAACCGGTGATAGCCCATCCCCCACACCATTACACCCCCACCACCAGCCTGATCCAGTGATATCCCATCCCCCACACCATTACACCCCCACCACCAGCCTGAACCGGTGATACCCCATCCCCCACACCATTACACCCCCACCACCAGCCTGACCCGGTGATACCCCATCCCCCACACCATTACACCCCCACCACCAGCCTGAACCAGTGATATCCCATCCCCCACACCATTACATCCCCACCACCAGCCTGAACTGGTGATACCCCATCCCCCACACCATTACATCCCCACCACCAGCCTGAACTGGTGATAGCCCATCCCCCACACCATTACACCCCCACCACCAGCCTGACCCGGTGATATCCCATCCCCCACACCATTACATCGCCACCACCAGCCTGAACCAGTGATACCCCATCCCCCACACCATTACACCCCCACCACCAGCCTGACCCGGTGATACCCCATCCCCCACACCATTACACCCCCACCACCAGCCTGAACCGGTGATACCCCATCCCCCACACCATTACACCCCCACCACCAGCCTGAACCGGTGACACCCCATCCCCCACACCATTACACCCCCACCACCAGCCTGAACCGGTGATACCCCATCCCCCACACCATTATACCCCCACCACCAGCCTGACCCGGTGATACCCCATCCCCCACACCATTACACCCCCACCACCAGCCTGAACCGGTGATACCCCATCCCCCACACCATTACACCCCCACCACCAGCCTGAACCGGTGATACCCCATCCCCCACACCATTACACCCCCACCACCAGCCTGAACCGGTGATACCCCATCCCCCACACCATTACACCCCCACCACCAGCCTGAACCGGTGATACCCCATCCCCCACACCATTACATCCCCACCACCAGCCTGAACCGGTGATACCCCATCCCCCACACCATTACAACCCCACCACCAGCCTGAACCGGTGATACCCCATCCCCCACACCATTACACCCCTACCACCAGCCTGAACCGGTGATATCCTATCCCCCACACCATTACACCCCCACCACCAGCCGGACCCGGTGATACCCCATCCCCCACACCATTACACCCCCACCACCAGCCTGAACCGGTGATACCCCATCCCCCACACCATTACACCCCCACCACCAGCCTGAACCGGTGATACCCCATCCCCCACACCATTACACCCCCACCACCAGCCTGAACCGGTGATACCCCATCCCCCACACCATTACACCCCCACCACCAGCCTGAACCGGTGATACCCCATCCCCCACACCATTACACCCCCACCACCAGCCTGAACCAGTGATATCCCATCCCCCACACCATTACACCCCCACCACCAGCCGGACCCGGTGATACCCCATCCCCCACACCATTACACCCCCACCACCAGCCTGAACCGGTGATATCCCATCCCCCACACCATTACACCCCCACCACCAGCCTGAACCGGTGATACCCCATCCCCCACACCATTACACCCCCACCACCAGCCTGAACCAGTGATACCCCATCACCCACACCATTACACCCCCACCACCAGCCTGACCCGGTGATACCCCATCCCCCCACACCATTACACCCCCACCACCAGCCTGAACCAGTGATATCCCATCCCCCACACCATTACACCCCCACCACCAGCCTGAACCGGTGATACTCCATCCCCCACACCATTACACCCCCACCACCAGCCTGAACCGGTGATACCCCATCCCCCACACCTTTACACCCCCACCAGCAGCCTGAACCGGTGATAGCCCATCCCCCACACCATTACACCCCCACCACCAGCCTGAACCGGTGATAGCCCATCCCCCACACCATTACACCCCCACCACCAGCCTGATCCGGTGATACCCCATCCCCCACACCATTACACCCCCACCACCAGCCTGAACCGGTGATACCCCATCCCCCACACCATTACACCCCCACCACCAGACTGAACCGGTGATATCCCATCCCCCACACCATTATACCCCCACCACCAGCCTGAACCGGTGATATCCCATCCCCCACACCATTACACCCCCACCACCAGCCTGAACCGGTGATATCCCATCCCCCACACCATTACATCCCCACCACCAGCCTGATCCGGTGATACCCCATCCCCCACACCATTACACCCCCACCACCAGCCTGAACCGGTGATATCCCATCCCCCACACCATTACACCCCCCACCACCAGCCTGAACCGGTGATATCCCATCCCCCACACCATTACACCCCCACCACCAGCCTGAACCGGTGATACCCCATCCCCCACCCCATTACACCCCCACCACCAGCCTGATCCAGTGATACCCCATCCCCCACACCATTACACCCCCACCACCAGCCTGAACCGGTGATACCCCATCCCCCACACCATTACATCCCCACCACCAGCCTGAACCGGTGATACCCCATCCCCCCACACCATTACACCCCCACCACCAGCCTGAACCGGTGATACCCCATCCCCCCACACCATTACACCCCCACCACCAGCCTGATCCGGTGATATCCCATCCCCCACACCATTACACCCCCACCACCAGCCTGACCCAGTGATATCCCATCCCCCACACCATTACACCCCCACCACCAGCCTGACCCAGTGATATCCCATCCCCCACACCATTACATCCCCACCACCAGCCTGAACCGGTGATATCCCATCCCCCACACCATTACACCCCCACCACCAGCCTGAACCGGTGATACCCCATCCCCGACCCCATTACACCCCCACCACCAGCCTGAACCGGTGATGTCCCATCCCCCACACCATTACACCCCCACCACCAGCCTGAACCGGTGATACCCCATCCCCCACACCATTACACCCCCACCACCAGTCTGAACCGGTGATACCCCATCCCCCCACACCATT
The DNA here is from genome assembly GCA_029206835.1 of Rana muscosa. Lineage (NCBI taxonomy): Eukaryota > Metazoa > Chordata > Amphibia > Anura > Ranidae > Rana > Rana muscosa. Next base: position 4,869,518 of record CM055128.1, read on the forward strand.
ACACCCCCACCACCAGCCTGAACTGGTGATATCCCATCCCCCACACCATTACACCCCCACCACCAGCCTGAACCGGTGATATCCCATCCCCCACACCATTACACCCCCACCACCAGCCTAAACCGGTGATATCCCATCCCCCACACCATTACACCCCCACCACCAGCCTAAACCAGTGATACCCCATCCCCCACACCATTACACCCCCACCACCAGCCTGAACTGGTGATATCTCATCCTCCACACCATTACACCCCCACCACCAGCCTGAACCGGTGATACCCCATCCCCCACACCATTACACCCCCACCACCAGCCTGAACCGGTGATATCCCATCCCCCACACCACTACACCCCCACCACCAGCCTGAACCGGTGATACCCCATCCCCCACACCATTACACCCCCACCACCAGCCTGAACTGGTGATAGCCCATCCCCCACACCATTACACCCCCACCACCAGCCTGAACCGGTGATATCCCATCCCCCACACCATTACACCCCCACCACCAGCCTGAACCGGTGATACCCCATCCCCCACACCATTACACCCCCACCACCAGCCTGAACCGGTGATACCCCATCCCCCACACCATTACACCCCCACCACCAGCCTGAACCAGTTATATCCCATCCCCCACACCATTACACCCCCACCACCAGCCTGAACCGGGGATATCCCATCCCCCACACCATTACACCCCCACCACCAGCCTGAACTGGTGATATCCCATCCCCCACACCATTACACCCCCACCACCAGCCTGAACCGGTGATACCCCCTCCCCCACACCATTACACCCCCAACTACCAGCCTGAACCAGTGATACCCCATCCCCCACACCATTACACCCCCACCACCAACCTGAACCGGTGACACCCCATCCCCCACACCATTACACCCCCACCACCAGCCTGAACCGGTGATACCCCATCCCCCACACCATTACACCCCCACCACCAGCCTGAACCAGTGATACCCCATCCCCCACAACATTACACCCCCACCACCAGCCTGAACCGGTGATACCCCATCCCCCACACCATTACACCCCCACCACCAGCCTGAACCGGTGATACCCCATCCCCCACACCATTACACCCCCACCACCAGCCTGATCCGGTGATACCCCATCCCCCACACCATTAAACCCCCACCACCAGCCTGAACCGGTGATATCCCATCCCCCACACCATTACACCCCCACCACCATCCACTATCATCCAGTCTGCCCATTCTCCTCTGACCTCAACAAGGCATTTTCCCCCACACAACTGCCGCTCACTGGATATTTTCTCTTTTCCCCACCATTCTCTGTAATCCCGAGAGATGGTTGTGTGTGAAAATCCCAGAAATACTCAGACCGGCCCGTCTGCCACCAACAACCACCATTCCACGTTCAAAGTCACCGAGATCCCCTTTCTTCCCCCATTCTGATGCTCGGTTTGAACTTCAGCAAGTCGTCTTCACCGCGTCTAGATGCCTAAATGCATTGAGTTGCTGCCATGTGATTGGCTGATTAGCAATTTGTGTTACTAAGCGATGGAACAGGTGTACCTAATAAAGTGGCCGGTGAGTGTCTATCTATCTATAGGGGGGTAGAAGGAACACGATGAATCGTATTGGTGATTCGCATGCCTTGCGCACAGCGCAGTGCGGCTTCCAGAACATTCATATTAAATTATTAGAACAATTAAAGTCTCGTCTATAACTGGGGGAGTAATATGTGTGAATTACTGTTATTTTATCCGCGTAGAACTCTGATTACTGGCCTGTGACACTTCTGATTACCCTCCGGAGAGGCGAGCTTATGGATTATTACAGTAATCATATATAATATATATATATAAACTTTCAGCATCGTCAGCGCCCAGCTGCGGGTCGCACACAACAATATAATATATATATATAAACTTTCAGCATCGTCAGCGCCCAGCTGCGGGTCGCACACAACTGCTAGTTTGGTAAAGATAAAAATAAATGCATTTTTTTTGTATATAAAGTCATTTGGAGAATTTTCTACGCTATTTGATTTCCATATAGACTACATTGCTGTGCGTGTCACCAGTCCTCAAGGTGACACCCAACATGGAAAATGCCGACTAACCAAGCAGGGCTGGCGCAAGGATTTTTTACACCCTAGGTGAAACCTCATTTTGCCGCCCCCCCGGCTCCACCCCTGATCCCACCCCCTTTGCCCTGCCCATGTATACCCCACCTTTTTAATGAAGCGCCCATCAAATGCAGCCTCATCAGCGCCCATCAAATGCAGCCTCACCAGCGCCCATCAAATGCAGCCTCACCAGCGCCCATCAAATGCAGCCTCATCAGCGCCCATCAAATGCAGCCTCACCAGCGCCCATCAAATGCAGCCTCACCAGCGCCTATCAATGCAGCCTCACCAGCGCCCATCAAATGCAGCTTTACCAGCGCCCATCAAATGCAGCCTCACCAGTGCCCATCAATGCAGCCTCACCAGCGCCCATCAAATGCAGCCTCATCAGCGCCCATCAAATGCAGCCTCACCAGCGCCCATCAAATGCAGCCTCACCAGCGCCTATCAATGCAGCCTCACCAGCGCCCATCAAATGCAGCTTTACCAGCGCCCATCAAATGCAGCCTCACCAGTGCCCATCAATGCAGCCTCACCAGCGCCCATCAAATGCAGCCTCACCAGCGCCCAACAAATGCAGCCTCACCAGCGCCTATCAATGCAGCCTCACCAGCGCCCATCAAATGCAGCCTCACCAGCGCCCATCAATGCAGCCTCACCAGCGTCCATTAAATGCAGCCTCACCAGCGCCTATCAATGCAGCCTCACCAGCACCCATCAATGCAGCCTACCAGTGCCCATCAATGCAGCCTACCAGTGCCCATCAATGCAGCCTCACCAGCGCCCATCAAATGCAGCCTCACCAGCGCCCATCAATGCAGCTTTACCAGCGCCCATCAAATGCAGCCTCACCAGTGCCCATCAATGCAGCCTCACCAGCGCCCATCAATGCAGCCTCACCAGCGCCCATCAATGCAGCTTTACCCGCACCCATCAAATGCAGCCTCACCAGCGCCCATCAATACAGCTTTACCAGCGCCCATCAAATGCAGCCTCACCAGTGCCCATCAATGCAGCCTCACCAGCGCCCATCAATGCAGCCTCACCAGCGCCCATCAATGCAGCCTCACCAGCGCCCATCAATGCAGCTTTACCAGCGCCCATCAAATGCAGCCTCACCAGTGCCCATCAATACAGCTTTACCAGCGCCCATCAAATGCAGCCTCACCAGTTCCCATCAATGCAGCCTCACCAGCGCCCATTAATGCAGCCTCACCAGCACCCATCAATGCAGCTTTACCAGCACCCATCAAATGCAGCCTCACCAGCACCCATCAAATGCAGCCTCACCAGCACCCATCAAATGCAGCCTCACCAATGCCCATCAAATGCAGCCTCACAAGCGCCCATCAATGCAGCCTCACCAGCGCCCATCAATGCAGCCTCACCAGCGCCCATCAATGCAGCCTTACCAGCACCCATCAAATGCAGCCTAACAGCGCCCATCAATAAATGTTTGCTTGTTTCCATTAATTCGGGAGTCGGGACACAGACACAGTCCTCTGCCGCCGCTGCGCCTTTGACACTATGTGCGAATGGAGCGGTGGCTGCCTGTTGATGCTGAGACTTAGTTGCATGCTGCAAAGAGAAGAGAGTAGGAACACCAGTGGCCGGGCACCCCTAGGCAGCAATGCGCCCTAGGCGGCTGCCCAGAGCGCCTAGTGGTAGCACCGACCCTGGAACCAAGTCAGTCAGATGACAGCTGGAAGACCCGAAGTAACACATGGTAAGAGTTTTGTTGGCTGCAGATGAACATTGCGCTGATCCGAGCAACAACAAATAAAATGTACTTACCACCCAGTCAATGTACATTGCTTTGAACCCTGATGAAGGGACAAGGCTTGAACCCCCAAAACGTGTTGGCTTTGTGTACAGTTTCATCTGATTTTACATTATGGGGTTTATGAAAGACGAGAGCCCCACAACTATTGTCTCCAATCTTTCAGGCCCTGATGAATGGGCTTCATCCCTCAAAACATGTTGGCCTTATGTACGGTCTTCTATCTGATTGTACATTATAAGGTATATACGAAAAACAAGATCGCTACAACCATTTTTTACTTATTTTTTTGGCACTGATGGGCAGAAATTGGCATCACTGATGGGCACAGATTGGTGTCACTAATGGGCGGAATTGATGAGCAGGCCAAGATGGGCACTGAAAGACATCACTAATGGGCACAGAATAGCATCACCGATGGGCACAAATTGGCATCACTGATGGGCACTGATTGGTGTCACTGATGGGCGGCACTGATGGGCACTGATGAGCAGCAGTAATGGGCACTGAAGGGCGGCACTGATGAGCAGGCACTGATGGGCAGCACTGATGAGTGGAGCTGATGGGCACTGATGGGTGGCACTGATGAGCACTGAAAGGCAGCACTGACTTGCATCAATGATGGGCACAAATTGGCATCACTGATGGGCACTGATTGGTGTCACTGATGGGCACTGATGAGCAGCAGTAATGGGCACTGATGTGCAGGCACTGATGGGCACTGATGGGCAGCACTGACTTGCATCACTGATGGGCACAAATTGGCATCACTGATGGGCACAAATTGGCATCACTGATGGGCACAGATTGGCATCACTGATGGGCACAGATTGGTGTCACTGATGGGCACTGATGGGTGGAACTGATGCGCACTGATGGGCACTGATGATCAGGCACTGATGGGCACTGAAAGGCAGCACTGACTTGCATCACTGATGGGCACAGACTGGCATCAATGCTGGGCACTGTTGGGGCTGCACTGATAATCAGTGCAGATCTCCCCTGTGAGGAAATGCCACTGATTGGCTCTCCTCTCCTCATACGCTGTCAGTGTGAGGAGAGGAGAGCTGATTACCGGTATTTCCATGTTTACATGTGATCAGCTGTGATTGGACACAGCTGATCACATGGGTAAAGAGCCGCATCATCGGCTTTTCACCGAGATCGGGGTCGCGCCATGTCCCAGGGACACAGTGTGCGGCGCGATCGCGTTGAGACTGGTGTGACGTCATATGACGTCAGCCCAGAACACGAGGGGATCCCCCCCACCACCATTTGTCTATACGGCGGGCCAGAGGCAGTTAAAAGGATTTTAAATTCTCACGTTTTTTTTACCTTTGTGCATTCTATGCATAAAGGTAAAAACCTTCTCCCTGCCCCCCGCGATACTTACCTAAGCCCCATTGCGATCCTGTGATGTGCATGAGAGACTCTCCCATTGGCTGAGGAAGCAGCGGGAGCCACTGTCAATCACAGCCTGTGAGCCAATAAGAAGAGAGAGGGGGCGGGGCTGAGCCGTGGCTCTGTGTGTGAATAGACACACAGAGCAGCGGCTCGGGAGCGAGCCTGCTTGGGTGCCCCCATAGCAAGCTGCTTGCTGTAGGGGGCACCAGGCAGCAGGAAGGGGCCAGGAGCGCCGGTGGGGGACCCGAGAAGTGGAGGATCGGGGCTGCTCTGTGCAAAACCATTACACAGAGCCGGTAAGTATAATGGGTTTTTTTATTTTTATAATTGCCTTTAATATCATTTTAAAGATCACCAAAGTCCACAATAATTTTAATTTACATTTAATCCAAAGCATTTTGACAAAATCTCCAGAAAATAAACTGTATATTTTGCATAGCATGAATCTATCCACGGCCGCTGCGGCCACTCCCTATTCATGTGTCCGGCCCCTCTCCTGGGGAGATCAGATATAGTGACTGCAGACTCCTGGGGAGATCAGATATAGTGACTGCAGACTCCTGGGGAGATCAGATATAGTGGCTGCAGGCTCCTGGGGAGAGCAGATATAGTGACTGCAGACTCCTGGGGAGAGCAGATATAGTGACTGCAAGCTCCTGGGAAGACCAGATATAGTGACTGCAGGCTCCTGGGGAGATCAGATATAGTGACTGCAGGCTCCTGGGGAGATCAGATATAGTGACTGCAGGGTCCTGGAGAGATCAGATATAGTGACTGCAGGCTCCTGGGGAGAGCAGATATAGTGACTGCAGGCTCCTGGGGAGAGCAGATATAGTGACTGCAGGCTCCTGGAGAGACCAGATATAGTGAATGCAGGGTCCTGGAGAGACCAGATATAGTGAATGCAGGGTCCTGGAGAGACCAGATATAGTAAATACAGGCTCCTGGGGAGAGCAGATATAGTGACTGCAGGCTCCTGGGGAGAGCAGATACAGTGACTGCAGGCTCCTGGGGAGATCAGATATAGTGACTGCAGACTCCTGGGGAGACCAGATATAGTGACTGCAGACTCCTGGGGAGAGCAGATATAGTGACTGCAGACTCCTGGGGAGAGCAGATATAGTGACTGCAGACTCCTGGGGAGAGCAGATATAGTGACTGCAGACTCCTGGGGAGAGCAGATATAGTGACTGCAAGCTCCTGGGAAGACCAGATATAGTGACTGCAGGCTCCTGGGGAGATCAGATATAGTGACTGCAGGCTCCTGGGGAGATCAGATATAGTGACTGCAGGATCCTGGAGAGATCAGATATAGTGACTGCAGGCTCCTGGGGAGAGCAGATATAGTGACTGCAGGCTCCTGGGGAGAGCAGATATAGTGACTGCAGGCTCCTGGAGAGACCAGATATAGTGAATGCAGGGTCCTGGAGAGACCAGATATAGTGAATGCAGGGTCCTGGAGAGACCAGATATAGTAAATACAGGCTCCTGGGGAGAGCAGATATAGTGACTGCAGGCTCCTGGGGAGAGCAGATACAGTGACTGCAGGCTCCTGGGGAGATCAGATATAGTGACTGCAGGGTCCTGGGGAGACCAGATATAGTGAATGCAGGCTCCTGGGGAGATCAGATATAGTGACTGCAGGGTCCTGGGGAGACCAGATATAGTGAATGCAGGGTCCTGGAGAGACCATATATAGTGACTGCAGGCTCCTGGGGAGATCAGATATAGTGACTGCAGGGTCCTGGGGAGACCAGATATAGTGAATGCAGGGTCCTGGAGAGACCAGCTATAGTGACTGCAGGGTCCTGGGGAGACCAGATATAGTGACTGCAGGCTCCTGGGGAGATCAGATATAGTGAATGCAGGCTCCTGGGGAGATCAGATATAGTGACTGCAGGGTCCTGGAGAGACCAGATATAGTGACTGCAGGGTCCTGGAGAGATCAGATATAGTGACTGCAGGCTCCTGGGGAGATCAGATATAGTGGCTGCAGGCTCCTGGGGAGAGCAGATATAGTGACTGCAGACTCCTGGGGAGAGCAGATATAGTGACTGCAAGCTCCTGGGAAGACCAGATATAGTGACTGCAGGCTCCTGGGGAGATCAGATATAGTGACTGCAGGCTCCTGGGGAGATCAGATATAGTGACTGCAGGGTCCTGGAGAGATCAGATATAGTGACTGCAGGCTCCTGGGGAGAGCAGATATAGTGACTGCAGGCTCCTGGGGAGAGCAGATATAGTGACTGCAGGCTCCTGGAGAGACCAGATATAGTGAATGCAGGGTCCTGGAGAGACCAGATATAGTGAATGCAGGGTCCTGGAGAGACCAGATATAGTAAATACAGGCTCCTGGGGAGAGCAGATATAGTGACTGCAGGCTCCTGGGGAGAGCAGATACAGTGACTGCAGGCTCCTGGGGAGATCAGATATAGTGACTGCAGACTCCTGGGGAGACCAGATATAGTGACTGCAGACTCCTGGGGAGAGCAGATATAGTGACTGCAGACTCCTGGGGAGAGCAGATATAGTGACTGCAGACTCCTGGGGAGAGCAGATATAGTGACTGCAGACTCCTGGGGAGAGCAGATATAGTGACTGCAAGCTCCTGGGAAGACCAGATATAGTGACTGCAGGCTCCTGGGGAGATCAGATATAGTGACTGCAGGCTCCTGGGGAGATCAGATATAGTGACTGCAGGATCCTGGAGAGATCAGATATAGTGACTGCAGGCTCCTGGGGAGAGCAGATATAGTGACTGCAGGCTCCTGGGGAGAGCAGATATAGTGACTGCAGGCTCCTGGAGAGACCAGATATAGTGAATGCAGGGTCCTGGAGAGACCAGATATAGTGAATGCAGGGTCCTGGAGAGACCAGATATAGTAAATACAGGCTCCTGGGGAGAGCAGATATAGTGACTGCAGGCTCCTGGGGAGAGCAGATACAGTGACTGCAGGCTCCTGGGGAGATCAGATATAGTGACTGCAGGGTCCTGGGGAGACCAGATATAGTGAATGCAGGCTCCTGGGGAGATCAGATATAGTGACTGCAGGGTCCTGGGGAGACCAGATATAGTGAATGCAGGGTCCTGGAGAGACCATATATAGTGACTGCAGGCTCCTGGGGAGATCAGATATAGTGACTGCAGGGTCCTGGGGAGACCAGATATAGTGAATGCAGGGTCCTGGAGAGACCAGCTATAGTGACTGCAGGGTCCTGGGGAGACCAGATATAGTGACTGCAGGCTCCTGGGGAGATCAGATATAGTGAATGCAGGCTCCTGGGGAGATCAGATATAGTGACTGCAGGGTCCTGGAGAGACCAGATATAGTGACTGCAGGCTCCTGGGGAGATCAGATATAGTGACTGCAGGCTCCTGGGGAGATCAGATATAGTGACTGCAGGGTCCTGGGGAGACCAGATATAGTGAATGCAGGGTCCTGGAGAGACCAGATATAGTGACTGCAGGCTCCTGGAGAGACCAGATATAGTGACTGCAGGCTCCTGGGGAGATCAGATATAGTGAATGCAGGCTCCTGGGGAGATCAGATATAGTGAATGCAGGCTCCTGGGGAGAGCAGATATAGTGACTGCAGGGTCCTGGAGAGACCAGATATAGTGACTGCAGGCTCCTGGGGAGATCAGATATAGTGACTGCAGGGTCCTGGGGAGACCAGATATAGTGAATGCAGGGTCCTGGAGAGACCAGATATAGTGACTGCAGGGTCCTGGAGAGACCAGATATAGTGACTGCAGGCTCCTGGGGAGATCAGATATAGTGACTGCAGGGTCCTGGGGAGACCAGATATAGTGACTGCAGGCTCCTGGGGAGATCAGATATAGTGACTGCAGGGTCCTGGGGAGACCAGATATAGTGAATGCAGGGTCCTGGAGAGACCAGATATAGTGACTGCAGGGTCCTGGAGAGACCAGATATAGTGACTGCAGGCTCCTGGAGAGACCAGATATAGTGACTGCAGGCTCCTGGGGAGATCAGATATAGTGAATGCAGGCTCCTGGGGAGATCAGATATAGTGACTGCAGGGTCCTGGGGAGATCAGATATAGTGACTGCAGGCTCCTGGGGAGATCAGATATAGTGACTGCAGAGTCCTGGGGAGATCAGATATAGTGACTGCAGGGTCCTGGGGAGATCAGATATAGTGACTGCAGAGTCCTGGGGAGACCAGATATAGTGACTGCAGAGTCCTGGGGAGACCAGATATAGTGACTCCTATAACAGGAAGTACCTGAAGGACATTAATGGCAGGATCACCAAGGACTATTTTAACAAATGCTGTAAATTGACATTAACATGTTAAAGCTACTATGAAATATTAATGATCAGGTGTACATCTATTTGAACCCTACTGGTGACACTGAGAATTGGCATTGGTCGGCACACACCCCTTGCTCATTATGAGGGGTTCCCACCATCCCTGTGCTGAGTTCCGGGGTCTGCACACAATAAGTAATGCATGCTGAAGTGGCCACTTTTAGTCTTTGGTAGCAGGTTGACAATGCAGGAGAACAGTCAGGGACAGAGTATTGTTACCCTGTAACAGGAAGTGCCTGAACAAGGATCTTCATAGCAGGATATTGGTATTATTATGATAAAAGATGTTGTTTTTTTTTTAATGATCTTAAAGTGGTTGTATACCCAAATTTTGTACAAGCACCTACAGGTAAGCCTACATTAAGGCTTACCTGTAGGTGCTTGTAATATCTCTGAGACCTACACAGTCTCGGAGATATTTGCAAAAAAAACTGAACCGCTATCTACGGCGCATGCGCACCGTAGATAACGGCGCAGGCGCACTGAGCGCGGCGGCTCTTGAATGGGAGCCTGCCGGACACTGCTGGTAATTCGCGCATGTGCGGGGATCGTGCCGTTCCCCGCGCATATGCGGGAGTGACGTCATCGCCGCTCCGGCCAACCACAGCGCTGGAGCGGCAATACCCGGAAGTCACTCCGGGTATCATGGATTCGACGGAGGACGCGTCCGAGGACCGCTGCGGGGGCTTCGATCTAAGGTAAGTGATTGATAATGAGCTAGTATGCTAGTCATACTAGCTCATTATACCTTTGCCTTGCAGGTTGACCCAAAAAAAAAAAAGTTTTGCGGTATACAACCGCTTTAACATGTTAAAGCTTACGAGAGATTTTAGTGATTGCGTTTACATCTACTTTCATTCCTAAGAAACTGAAATCATTCTACTAAGCGTCCACTAGATGGCAGTGTTGGAACAGAACTTATAGGTGACAATTTTCTATTGCCTCTATAATATCATTATTATTTTTATTAATAGTACAAATCAGTTGATCAGTAAATACATATTAATTTGTAGAGCCCCCCAAGGCAGCTGCGGTCTCTTTGTGTGTCTAGCTCTTGTCTATGAATTATTCTGGGAAGGTCAGGATTAAGGCAGAGAAGGTAGACATCTTGCTTCGCTATTGTACCTCTGAGTGCGCTCTGCGCTCAATAAATTCTGCCCATTCCCCTGAAGAAGAAACATAAACATGAAGAGCGATCTGGATAGACGTGTCCAGAATGTTTGATCGCAACCTCAGGAGTCCCTGGGATGGAGCAGGAGGAAAGGTAGAGGGAGAGAGATGGCCAATGGGGTGAGGGGGAGAGAAGTGAGCTAAGGACAGGCAGAGAGAAGACGAATCCCCCCCCCCCCCCCCCCCCCCCCCCGGTGTGAGCATTGCTTGATCTTCAATGGGAAGCTGAAAAGGCGATGGGGTGTGAAGAAGAGCTACAGTGATGCCTCTGGTTCATCATCTTCATCTTTCTGCAACTTTTACTTCTGTTTTTTTCCCCTCTATTCACATCTTTTCTCCCCCCCCCTTTCTTTATTTCTCTCTCCACCCCCTTCTTTCTTTCCCTTTCTCCCCCCCCCTTTTTTCTTTCCCTTTCTCTCCCCCCCTTTTTTCTTTCCCTTCCCCCCTTTTTTCTTTCCCTTCCCCCTTTTTTTATTTCCCTTTCTCTCCCCCTGTCTCTTCTTTTCCTGAAAGATAATAGATACATGACAAGCAGTCATTTATATTGATGTGTATATATACTGTATATATATATATATACATATGTAGCGGGACCCCCAAAATTGGGGTCGCTATGTTGCAAATTTAGGGGCAGTCTGAGCCATAGTATGGCTCAGACTCTACAATTCTGTTTAAAATGGATTCTGCCCTGCCATGTTGTTGCCTGGTGTATAGTTCCCCTGGGTCTGTGGTAGCGCTGTTGCCCAGGTCTTGGGTTGAACCACTGGTGACATTGTGGTGTGGTTGGGTGTCCTCTTTCGGCTGCCGTGCGGTGGGCGGAGTTAGGCCTGCTGTGCGTGCTGGGAGAGGGTACAAAAAGGGGAGACGGCCAGTGGAGAGGAGAGGTGGAGAAAAGAAGAGTGCAGGGGAGGACCCCTGGTGGCGGAGTCGCGCCCGTTGGCCTTGCTAGCCTGGGGGTGCGTGAACTGGTCGAGGAGTCTTGGGCACCTTTAGCCACGAGGTTTACGAAGTTCCAGGTAGGCCCAGTACCTTCAACAGGGTCTACAATCAACCCACTGGAGTCCCAGGGAGACCCGTGTGAGGGTGGCCCTCTCTGAAGGAGAGGAGACTGGGGGAGGACCTGTCCGAGGGATCGGTGAGGGAAGTCACGGTGAAGGAGAGGCCTGGTTACCTATCAGAGGGAAGGACTCGTGGGTTGCAGTATAGTTCCTGTAGTGTGTCCCATTGACACTTATGGTCTCTTCTAATCTATGGGAGTTTCAAAGTTCTAATTCAGTAACTAAAGGATTCTGTGGCAGAGGATCTCTTGGACTTGTCCGTGAAGGGGACTAACTTAAAGAAACTGTTCGTGCTTCACTCCGACTGCTAGAACTGTGAGAGGGATCTATCCGGGTGAGCAATTCACACTCGGGCTTGAGTGAAGAATAGGGTAACTGGGTGCCGCGTGCCTGAACCCGTCTCCCGACCTGCTTTTGTCTCTATCTTCATCCTATTCCCAAATCTGTTTCCAGCAAGATAAAATAAACTCGTCTGTTTGGAGTTTAAACATTGTCTGGACATTGGCCTTCTTTCGAGGAGAAGAACAAACTTTTCCCTATATTCTAGGGACGAGAACCACTGGAGGGAGGGAACTCGCTGCAGGACCCAAAATTATAAGAACACCGCTCACCCTCTTATACCGGGAGGATCCAGGCGTGTGGCACCGTGTGCCTTTATCTCTGCAAAGTGAAGGTAGGCGGGAGAAAAGGGTCCGTGTGCTACAAATATATATATATATATACATCAATATAAATGACTGCTTGTCATGTATCTATTATCTTTCAGTTGACATCAGGGGCGTTGCTAGGTGGCAAAAAGACCAGGGGCTTCAGCCCGAAGTCCAAGGCCGGAACCGGGGGGGGGGGGAGGGGATGGTGTTGTATGTGGCGCTGCTTTTTTTTTTTGACTGGGCGGTGGTGTTGTGTGACTTACCAGTGCCCATCAATGCTGATCACTAAACTCACCTGCCTGGCGCTGACCATTACACTGACCTGCCTGACCTACATACACTGACCTACCTGACATACATACACACTGACCTGCCTGACCTACATACACTGACCTACCTGACATACATACACACTGACCTGCCTGGCCTACATACACTGACGGTAGTGACATACATACACTGACCTACCTGACCTACATACACTGACCTGCTTGACCTACATACACTGACGGTAGTGACATACATACATTGACGGTAGTGACATACATACACTGACCTACATACACTGACCTACCTGACCTGCCTACACTGACCTGCCTGACATACACACACTGACCTACATACACTGACCTACATACACTGACAATGACCATACATACACACACTGACCTACCTCAACTCAGCCTCAGCCGTGGTGTGTGGTCACAGCAGGCAGTCAGGCAGTCACTCGCCAGAGAGGAGCCGAGGAGGAGAGGAGAGCCACCCGCCCGAGCAGAGAGCGGGGATGTGGCGCGGCAGCCGCAATGTAATTCCTGCCTTGTGGAGCCTGCAGCGCCTATGATGGACGTAACACGTCCCGCGGTCCCGGCATTGGCGCTGCAGGCTCCAGAAGGCGGGACCTGCTATGGCACTCGTAGTGCTCGGGATCAGATCGGTCCCGGCGCTCGGGGCTAACAATGGAATGCAGCATTCCATAGACTCGGAGCTTTTCAGGGACCCATTCGGGGCTCCGGTCCCCCAAGCCCCGCCCTAACGGTGCCCCTGTCCTCTACTAACTCTCTTCCCTCCTTCCCCTCACACTCTTAAACCTCATCTCCCATTGCTTACTCTAAGTCACTTTCCTTCTCTCCCTCTCCTCCTCTCTTTCCTTCTCTCCCTCTTCTCCTCTCTTTCCTCCTCTCCCTCTCCTCCTCTCTTTCCTTCTCTCCCTCTCCTCCTCTCTTTCCTTCTCTCCCTCTCCTCCTCTCTTTCCTTCTCTCCCTCTTCTCCTCTCTTTCCTCCTCTCCCTCTCTTCCTCTCTTTCCTCCTCTCCCTCTCCTCCTCTCTTTCCTTCTCTCCCTCTCCTCCTCTCTTTCCTTCTCTCCGTCTCCTCCTCTCTTTCCTCCTCTCCCTCTCCTTCTCTCTTTCCTTCTCTCCCTCTCCTCCTCTCTTTCCTTCTCTCCCTCTCCTCATCTCTTTCCTTCTCTCCCTCTCCTCCTCTCTTTCCTCCTCTCCCTCTCCTCCTCTCTTTCCTCCTCTCCCTCTCCTCCTCTCTCTCCTCCTCTCCCTCTCCTCCTCTCTTTCCTTCTCTCCCTCTCCTCCTCTCTTTCCTCCTCTCCCTCTCCTCCTCTCTTTCCTTCTCTCCCTCTCCTCCTCTCTTTCCTTCTCTCCCTCTCCTCCTCTCTTTCCTCCTTTCCCTCTCCTCCTCTCTTTCTTCCTCTCCTCCTCTCCCTCTCCTCCTCTCTTTCCTCCTCTCCCTCTCCTCCTCTCTTTCCTCCTCTCCCTCTCCTCCGCTCTTTCTTTCTCTCCCTCTCCTCCTCTCCCTCTCCTCCTCACCCTCTCCTCCTCTCTTTCCTCCTCTCCCTCTCCTCCGCTCTTTCCTTCTCTCCCTCTCCTCCTCTCTTTCCTCCTATCCCTCTCCTCCTCTCTTTCCTCCTCTCCCTCTCCTTCTCTCTTTCCTCCTCTCCCTCTCCTCCTCTCTTTCCTTCTCTCCCTCTCCTCCTCTCTTTCCTCCTCTCCCTCTCATCCTCTCTTTTCTCCTCTCCTTCTCCTCCTCTCTTTCCTCCTCTCCATCTCCTCCTCTGTTTCCTTCTCTCCCTCTCCTCCTCTCTTTCCTCCTCTCCCTCTCCTCCTCTCTTTCATCATCTCCCTCTCCTCCTCTCTTTCCTCCTCTCCCTCTCCTCCTCTCTTTCCTCCTCTCCCTCTCCTCCTCTCTTTCCTCCTCTCCCTCTCCTCCTCTCTTTCCTTCTCTCCCTCTCCTCCTCTCTTTCCTCCTCTCTTTCCTCCTCTCCCTCTCCTCCTCTCTTTCCTCCTCTCCCTCTCCTCCTCTCTTTCCTTCTCTCCCTCTCCTCCTCGCTTTCCTCCTCTCCCTCTTATCCTCTCTTTCCTCCTCTCCTTCTCCTCCTCTCTTTCCTCCTCTCCTTCTCCTCCTCTCTTTCCTCCTCTCCGTCTCCTCCTCTGTTTCCTTCTCTCCCTCTCCTCTTCTCTTTCCTTCTCTCTCTGTTTCCCTATTTCTCTCTCCTTTTCTTTCTACCCCTCCCCCTCCCCCACCTATTTCTTTTCTCTTTTTTTTTTTCCAAAAAACAAAAGGAAACATTTTTGTCCTCCAGATATGCAGATTAAAGCGTATCTGATAGAAGGCGAGAAAAACTCAAAGTATCTGTGCAGATCCAATGACTGAACTTTTTTTTTTCTATATGTAAATCACATGCAATCATCTGTGTCTCGGGATCCTTTATTTTTTTTTTCCTCTTTTAAAGTATTTACTTCAAAAGATCAGAACATGCTGATGATACAAAAGGTGATCCCCATTATCATTAGTGTGGGAAACACATTAAAGGCTGAAGCCCACATGTAGCTTTGTGTTTTCTCGGGGGAATATTAGCAATTGGCGGGTAAATTTCCTTCTGTTGATTGAAGTTTCCATGTAAGAATGGTGACCGAAGCGGCAGCCTAGAATTCTATAAAAGAAGAAAAGTCCCATCAGCTCATCAGTTCGCGTATTTGCGCTTTGTGTAAGTATTTTCACTTCAATGTCCGGATCTTTGGTAATAATAATACGTAGCGCAGTGATTTCGAGGGAAATTATTTTGCTGCAGAATTGCTCATTGTGTTGCTTGAAAAAAAAAATAATTTTTTTTTTAACCACTTCCAGCCCCCTTTATGACCAGGCCATTTTTTGCGTTACTTTAACTGACAATTGCGCGGTCGTGCGACATTGTACCCAAATAAAATTTATGTCCTTTTTTTCCCCCACAAATAGAACTTTCTTTTGGAGGTATTTGATCACCTCTGCAGTTTTTATTTTTTGCACTATAGACAAAAAAAAGACCTTCAATTTTGAGGGAAAAAAAAACACAATATTTTTTAATTTCTGCTATAAAACATCCAATTAAAAAAAAAAAAAAATCGCATTTCTTCACCAATTTAGGCCAATATGCATTCTGCCACAAATTTTTGGTAAAAAAAAAAAAAATCCAATAAGTGTATATTGATTGGTTTGCGCAAAAGTTATAGCGTCTGCAAACGATGGGATATTTTTATTTGTTTGTTGTTATAATTTTTTTTTACTAGTAATGGCGTCGATCAGGGAGGACTGCAATATTGCGGCGGACAAATCTGACACTAACTGACACTTTTGACACTTTTTGGGAACCGGTGACACTAATAGTGATCAGTGCTAAAAAATATGTACTGTCACTGTACTAAGGACACTGGCTGCTAAGGGGTTAACATCAGGGGCGATCAAAGGGTTAAATGTATGCCTAAGTTGTGCTTACTCACGGTGGGGGAGGTGCTTTAACCAGGTGAAGGCAAAGATCCGTGTTCCTGCTTAGCAGAAACACAGGATCAGTAGTATTCAGTACCTTCCCCACTGACAATCTGCCTTTTTTACATAGGCAGACCGCTGTTCTGCTTGTGTCCAGTGGGTCCCACGGACATTGAGTTCACCGGACCCGCTAATTGGCTCCTGCTGACATTGAGTCCACCGGACCGGCTGATTGGCTCCTGCTGACATTGAGTCCACCAGACCCGCTGATCGGCTCCTGCTGTGTCCAATCACATTGGGGGCACGCGCCACAAAACCTGGTAGTGTCAGATCACATTCTAGGTACGTGATCTGGCACAGAGCGGCCTCCCTGCCGCAGTAAATTTATGTGGGCGGTTGCTAAGTGGTTAATGTATTATTTTATTTTGAGGCAAGCTGCTTGTCACATACTGGTATGAGGACCTCAAGATGATGACGAGGGCGCTCTTTATTTGTAGGGTGGCACAATTTCTGTGAAGGTTGGGACAGGGACTGCTGGGGGCAAGGGAAGAGCGTAGGTGCCAGGAAGCCAGAACCGCAGGCTTGAACTTTGAAGCAGGTAAGCAAAAGCACAGTGATGAGGGCACCCTAACTTCACCCAGACCAGTAGAGGGCAGTAGAGAGCAGAGCTGGGTCACAAGCAGAGGTTGAAGTATAAAGACACCAAATCACCAGCAGGATCAAGGTTAGAGACGAGCAGAGTTGGCAAAGTGCGGGTAACGAGGTACAAAATCAATAGACAAAATCTTGGACAAGAGTCCAGACTGAGGTCAGCACCACAGGTGGGCAGCAGACATAAACAGGCAGAGGTTATCCAGATGTAGCACCCATCTAGTGTGTGCCACTAGAGTTGAGATTAGGTAACGCATATTCTGGCCAGGAATAACCTGAGTCATTGAATTGGGTCAGGGTTACTAGAGGCCAGAGCTGGATGACTCATCCTGGCATCTCTCTCTGGTGCCTCCAGGTAACTGGAAGGTTGGAGAACCTTCTAGAACTAGAGGGTGGGGGTTAGGAGGAGCTGACATGAATATTTATGGTAGCTCTTAGAGGTGGAACACCGCGCTGGACTGACTTGCTCGGTTGAGGGTCTGTGACTGTGAGTGATGGTAGGGGGCATGTTGGGGAAGTTGGCTCCCGGTGAATCCAGCCCAACTTGGCAGAAAGGTGGCGGTGGGCCCCTTTTGAGGGCTTAGGCTGCTACCTCTGGGTACGGCCTTAAGGTAGTTTCCGGATAAACTTGTGAGGATAGGTAAAAGGAGTGCCCAGCATCCAATCAGAAATAAATAAAAGGTGAATGGTCGTTTTTTATTGGTAATAGTAGAGCATGATAAAACCAACGCGTTTCAGAATACCGCAATCGCCCCGATCCCAATGTCACAGACACACAATCTTGGGCATATTCCCATCCATCATAGCATAGAGCAGCAGCCCTGAAGAAGGGGGAGTCTTTGTTCCCAGAAACGCCTTGGTTTTATCATGCTCTACTATTCCCAATAAAAACAACCATTTACCTTTTATTTACTATATTTTATTAATATAATCAGCTGAAAACAACCTGATGCTGGGGTCTCCTGCTATAGTCTGTTTATTAAGGGGTCTTTCTCTCATGTTATGATTCCCCCATTGTGTGACTCCTAGGCGTGAATTTCCATTGTTAATTGAGTCACCTATTGTTTCTGTCTGTCTGCTAGTATTGTGTCCACTTCATTTGTTACCAAACCATTGTGGGATGTTTGTGTTTATGTGTATGTTAGCTGTTCATTAGATGTACTGTTAGATGTCCTGATATTACTGTTTACAGTTTGCATTGTTTAGGATAAGGTGATCAGGCTGATTTTGTGTGGTTTATATTCTGTGTGAATTTTTAATAAAGAGTCAGTTCCAGTTTGCACCTAAGCTAGTTTTGTCCAGTTCTTGGGTGCTCAGCTATAATGCCTGGTTCCTGGTTCCAGAGTGGCAGAAGCTGTATCTTGACAGAAGCCCCCAGGCGGGGTGCCAGGCAGTCCATCGCTCTCCTGTACCTGAAAACACGCCCATCACATAAACAGGAGCACGAGTCTTGCGGCTTGCACAATCTCTCTGACGACTGACGTGATGTTCCTGACACTGCTACATTATGGCTTAACTGATTATCTTTCAATTCCTAAGTAGTATTGGCTGCAACAAATTGTTTCTGTCTATTAGGAGTCATTCTTCTCCTTCTGTTTCATCAGTTACCAAAGCCCTATTGAAGTGTGCTTCTGAAAGCCCCCAAAATGCGTTGGAATTTATCTTCTTTTTGCACTCTTA
The DNA here is from genome assembly GCA_029206835.1 of Rana muscosa. Taxonomy (NCBI): domain Eukaryota; kingdom Metazoa; phylum Chordata; class Amphibia; order Anura; family Ranidae; genus Rana; species Rana muscosa. Next base: position 4,888,111 of record CM055128.1, read on the forward strand.
TGGCAGTGAAAAGTTCTAACATTCCATCGCTGAAACTGTTATACATCCATACAACACATCCCATAATGCTTTGTCCAACGCAACCCTCCTCAGACTGGGAAATCTCCAAAGAAACCATGAAAACACACAGGAGGGCGCACATGCCTAATGCATCACCAACACCAACGTTTATAAAATCCAAAACACAAAAAAACATACAGGCATAAAAAGGAACAGGAGTATCAAACACAACTCCAGTGTTTCGGGGGGATGGGCCCCTTTCTTCAGAGCTTTGAAAAAGGGGGCCCGTCCCCCGAAACACGTTAGCCTTCAAACTTTGGTTAGATAACACCGACTATGGCTGGAGTTGTGTTTCCTACAACTGTTCCTTTTTATGCTCTTGTGTATGTTTTTGTCTTTTGGATCTAATAAACATTGATGGTGGTAAAGCACTAGGTGTTTGCACTCTTATAGCAGTAGTAAACTCTTCTATAGAAATGGTACCTACAGGTAAGCTTATGGTAAGTCTTAGCTGTAAGTACAAAGAATTTCTCCTAAATTTGCGCCATTTAGAAGACCTGCTGCAGCTGACGCTCTGCGTGCATGACACACTGTGTACAGAGCACCGTGAATGCAGAGCACCGCACTGCGATGTTGACTCCTGTGCATGCATAGGAGTGACAAAATCATGGGCTAGCCATTCAAATGCAGTGGCGGCTGGTGCTCCATTTTTTTTTGGAGGGGCGGAAAACAAAATACCCGCCAATCCCCCCCCCTGTTCGGTCGGTCTGTCACTCAAACCCCCTTCATCGCTCGGTAAACCAAACACCACCCCCGGTTGATCGCCCATCCGCCCACCAGCCTCGCACTTACCCCATCTAGGTCGCGGGAAGGTTCGGCTTCCCCCTGCATCCCCTCCTCCTCGGCGGCCAATACGGTCACTTGTAAAAAATTAGATATGGGATATACTGCGCTGTGCAATGAGTGAACACAAAAATTAGCTGCCAACACAGCTGAGACAAAGCAAAAACTGGTGAATATGAAAAAGTGTAGCGCTTATTTTTGTGAAAGAGTCAGTTAACAAAACATAACAAATGTTGCAAACATGCATATATATTAATTTCAGTGACACCAAGTGACTGAGTGTGATCCGTGAAAAAAAATATATTATATGTAAATAAATCAGAACAAAACAGTCCTCTATTGTGACCACACACAAATAACAGTCCAAAAGTGTAGAAAAAACTGCAAGGTTGAAAAAAAGAGTCCCACATGGATATGACCCTCTCTGTGAAAGGATAGAGACACCACCACCGATTATAAGGAGGAGGCTTACCAGATGGTATTGACTTGGTAAGGTGTATACCACCCAAGTCAAAACAGGCTTAAATAATCAGTCAGCAAGGTGTATCCAGCTGGTCCTGAATCCGCATATCAGTCGGCACCGCAAATTCCCGTAAACACCAGGAAGTGTGAATACATATAGTCTTGTTGGAGCCAGAGATACGGTAACCACATAACATGCGTAATGAGGAAAAAAACTCACATAGTGTGATACCGTACAAGGAAGTATTTATTTAAAAAAAGATTAAAAAATGTACACTCACATTTGGAAGAACATCATAGGCATATCACAAAATGCAAGAGCGATGTGTGTAAATGGGTCCACCCGACGCGTTTCAACTAAAAAGTCATCATCTGGGGTGACCCCAGATGATGACTTTTTAGTTGAAACGCGTCGGGTGGACCCATTTACACACATCGCTCTTGCATTTTGTGATATGCCTATGATGTTCTTCCAAATGTGAGTGTACATTTTTTAATCTTTTTTTAAATAAATACTTCCTTGTACGGTATCACACTATGTGAGTTTTTTTCCCCATTACGCATGTTATGTGGTTACCGTATCTCTGGCTCCAACAAGACTATATGTATTCACACTTCCTGGTGTTTACTGGAATTTGCGGTGCCGACTGATATGCGGATTCAGGACCAGCTGGATACACCTTGCTGACTGATTATTTAAGCCTGTTTTGACTTGGGTGGTATACACCTTACCAAGTCAATACCATCTGGTAAGCCTCCTCCTTATAATCGGTGGTGGTGTCTCTATCCTTTCACAGAGAGGGTCATATCCATGTGGGACTCTTTTTTTCAACCTTGCAGTTTTTTCTACACTTTTGGACTGTTATTTGTGTGTGGTCACAATAGAGGACTGTTTTGTTCTGATTTATTTACATATAATATTTTTTTTTTCACGGATCACACTCAGTCACTTGGTGTCACTGAAATTAATATATATGCATGTTTGCAACATTTGTTATGTTTTGTTAACTGACTCTTTCACAAAAATAAGCGCTACACTTTTTCATATTCACCAATACGGTCACTTCTCCTCTCGGCCAATCGGGTCTTAAGACTCGCTTCCTGATTGGCCGGGAGGATAAGCAGGAAGACAACAGCGAATAATAATTTGCGATTGTCACACAACTGGGTGGGCTCGGGGCGCAGTGCTCTAATCATGTGCTTAAAAAAAAAAAGAAAAAACCCCATTGAAATCCATGCGTCTGGCACCCTGCATGTAGATTAGGGGGGCCGGATGCATGGATTAGGGGGGTGGCGCCCTTGATGGAGTGGCCGCCACTGTTCAAATGACCGGAGGGTGCGAATCGAGAATGAAGACCGGGTGAAGACGGTGGATAGTGGCGGATAGTGATAGTGCTGGAGGGTTTCATTTTAAAGGTAAGTCTGCCATAATGCTTATTAGCATATTATGACATAACACTGCAGGTGGCCATTTAAAATAAAAGTGGAAGACTACTACAGATTTTAAAAATTAGTGGGACACTCCATTTTCTTTACTTTACAAACAATAAAACTCTTGCCAGAAGATTTAATCCTTCCCTAATCCTAGAGCTGCCCGATTAATCGTTAAAGAATCAAGATTGCGATTCAACCCCCCTCACGATCTTAAAACAGCATTTCCGCGATTCAGTGCAGAGAGTTCTCTGCTCACTACTGACAGCTGTCCAAAAAAAAAAAAAAAACAGGCAGCCTGCCATGTTTATCACAACATCTTAGGCATAGATAAAGAGAAACATTGTAACATTTGATTCTTTTAGATCAAAGGGAAGAACTTCTGTCTGCAGATGAATTCAATTTAACCACTTAAAGAGGAACTGCAGTCTGTTCACATCATTTGTAATAAAAACATCCTTGCCATTCTGAAGCTTCCCTCCAACCACTTTGCATATTATTTTATATATACTGTGATTCTGTACTTGCCAAATATGCTGCAGAAATCTCCCTCCACTGAGTCTGGCTGCAGCCATTTTAACTGTGGGCAGCTGAAGCTGCTGCCTGTTCACTTCCTGGATTTACACAGAGGCACACCTCCAGCTCTGCAGCTCTCATTGGCCCTCTTTTGACCCCTCCCCCCTCCCTTCCTGGCAAACTCTCACGAGAGTGAGAGAGAGAGAGCTGTGTCATAATGATGTCATTATCCTAGGCAAGAAACAGGAAGTGGGCTGTATAAGGTATTTACTGGCAGAAAAAAAAGTTTTACTATCCAAAGTTAACCACTTGCCGACCGCCGCACGAACTTATACGTCGACAGAATGGCACGGCTGGGCAAATAGGAGTATATATACGTCCCCTTTAATTTGCCGCAGTGTGGTCACGCGCGTGCACTGCCGGCGGCGCGCTCACGACCCTGTCGCGAGCTCCGTGACAGTGCCCGTGGGACACGCAGACTCGATGTCTGCCGGTGTCCCGCGATTGTGTCACAGAGCTGAAGAATGGGTAGATGTCAGTGTAAACACAACATCTCCCCGTTTTTCCTAGTGACATGTCACTGATTGAATGTTCCCTCTCATCGGGAACAGCGATCAGTGACGTGTCACTAGTAGCCACGCCCCCTATAATTCCACGGGAAGAGACCCCCCGAAGTCAGAAGAGACCCCCGAAGTTGGAAGAAGACCCCCGAAGTCGGAAGAAGACCCCCGGAGCTGCCTAATAAATTACTTTAAAAACCTGTGTAGTGTTTTTTTATTGACATTTTTTTTCCACCAGGTGAATGGGTAGCCCATACTCATTCACATAGGGTGGGGGGCCCCCTTATTAAAGGGGGCCCCCGGATTCCGATAAGCCCCCCCCGCCCGCATACCCCGACAACCAACGGCCAGGGTTGTCGGGAAGAGGCCCTGTCCTCATCAACATGGGGGCAGGGTGCTTTGGGGGGTGGGGGGGCCACAGGGCGCCCCCCTTCCCCAAAGCACCCACCCCCCCATGTTGAGGGCATGCGGCCTGGTACGGTTCAAGGGGGGGGGGGCGCTCGCTTGTCTCCACCCCCTTTCCTGACCGGCCGGGCTGCGTGCTCAGATAAGGGTCTGCTATGGATTTTGGGGGGATCCCCACGCCGTTTTTTTTCGGCGTAGGGGTTCCCGTTAAAGTTCATACCAGACCTAAGGGCCTGGTATGCTCCTGGAGGGGAACCCATGCCGTTTTTTTATTTTAAATTTGGCGTGGAGTTCCCCCTCATGATAACAGCGGCGAGACTTCCCTCTCCTCTCCCAGGTCGGCAAGTCCGCAGCTAAAAACGCAAAGGAACCGCTGAACGACTGATTGCGAACTTGGAAAAGACTCCGAGCTCAAAAACGCAATGCACAAGTGTGAACCCAGCCTAAGGGAACACACAATTAACCCCTGGAGTGCCCCCTATTGTTAACCCCTTCCCTGCCAGTGACATTTACACAGTAATCAGTGCATTTTTATAGCACTGATCGCTGTATAAATGCCAATGGTCACAAAAAAGTGTCAAAAGTCTCCGATCTGTCCGTCGCAATGTCGCAGTACCGCGAAAAATCGCAGATCACCCCCATTACTAGTAAGAAAAAAAAATGCCATTAAAATGCCATAAATCTTTCCCATAGTTTGCAGACGCTATAACGTTTGCGCAAACCAATCAATATACACTTATTGCGATTTTCTTTTTACCAAAAATATGTCGAAAAATACGTATCAGACTAAACTGATGAAGAAATTTGTTTTTGTTTTTTTTTAAATTTGGGGATATTTATTATAGCAATAGGTAAAAAATATTGTGTTTTTTTTCAAAATTGTCTCTCTTTTATTTGTAATATAGCGCAAAAAATAAAAACCGCAGAGGTGATCAAATACCACCAAAAGAAAGCTCTATTTGTGGGAAAAAAAAGGACACAAATTTTGTTTGGGTACAGCGTCGCACGACCGCGCAATTGTCAGTTAAAGCGACGCTGTCATGTTTCACATGCTTTGTGATATGCCTTTAAATGTTATATGTATTATTCTGTCCCTGGTTCCTCCCCTTCCTGTATGTCAGCTTATCCTGTATAGTTAGCCCCACCCCATTCTCCCAGTAATGCATCAGCACACGTATGGACTGGATCACATTATGATCTCTTGACCTATCCGATGTATATTGTTGTAAGATCATCCCAGTTTATGGATTAAACTTCACAAGATCAACAAGGTGTCGTCTGGATCGAGTCACTGTCTGTTTATCCCAATAAGATTGGGGTTATCGACATCTCAACACAACTAACAGAACAGACGCAGTGCCAAATTGTAAAAAAAGTGCTCTGGCCAGGAAGGGGGTAAAATCGTCCGGGGCTGAAGTGGTTAAAAAAAAAAACGAAACAGTAAAGTTAGCCCAATTTTTGTTGTATAATGTGAAAGATGAGGAGACGCCGAGAGAATCGTGATCTTTATTCTAAACAAAAAATAGTGATTCTCATTTTAGCCAGAATCGTGCAGCTCCATTGAAAATGTAAACGTCAAGCATTGGCCAGATAGATAACGAATCTCTGAAGCCCGTTTATTGCCTTATTTAGCCAATTAAGTCCCATACTTTTTTTTAGGTTTTCATGGTAAATGCTCAACCTCTCTGGGTAATTTCCATCCCATTATTATTCATTATACAAACTCCCAGAAATAACGGTAAATCAATATTTGATGTAGTTGAGGGCGGGGGAGGGGAATTAGTGTTTGGATAGATTGAGTTATATCTACAACTCCGATGAAAGGGATTTCCCCCGGGTCCCCCGGGAGGTCATAGCTCCATATTCTTTGTGTCACTTTCTAAATGAAAAGGTCAGCCCCCCGGGGATTTATATTGACCTCCGCTATATTTTTTTTGTCACATGCTCTTGTAAATCAGAAATCTATTTACATTTTCACATGGAAGTTGATTTGACGAATGTAAAAAAATTGTATTTTGATGGGAAAAGAAATCTATTGTAATTCTTTTTTTTTTATTTCAATAAACATGAAAAATTCAAGAGGGTTAAAGTCAGCGGTGGCTGGTGTGTTTTTTTTTTTGGGGGGTTGTAACCACCCCCCCCCCCTGGTTGGCTGGCGGCACCCCCCCTCCCAGTCCAGGCAGTCGGCACTTACCCCATAGGTTGCGGGGCGGGCAGCGTTCCGGCTCCAGTTCCGGCGGGCGGCGGCTCTTGTGTCCTCTTCTCTATCTCCATCACGGCGGCTTTCCGCTGTGCGTCTCCTCCCCTCCCCCTAGGCATCCAATAGGATCGCCTGTCCTTTCAGCCAATCGGGGGACGGGTCTCAAGATCCGCTTCCTGATTGTCCGGGAGGAGGATTAGTGTGGCAATAGCGATTATTCATTTGCTATTGTCACACAACTGGGTAGGCTCGGAGCGCAATGCTCTGCGCCCCGTGCCCACCCCTTTTTTGAAGCCTATTAGAGCCTGATGCCGCGTACACACGATCATTATTCACGGCGGTTAAAAAACCGCCGTGAATAATGACAGGAAAAACGAGGGAACCGCTTGGTTCCCTACACACGGTCGTTTTTCCCGTCATTTTTTCTCTTGACGAGAAAAACGACCGTCTGTGGGCTCTGCGGCAGTGTCTCCCTATGGGAAAACTGCCGCGGAAAAAAATGCTGGAAAAAACGATGAGAAAATTTAGAACATGTTCTAATTTTTCTCGTCGTTTTTTATGCCGTTTTTCTCGACGAGAAAAACGACATAAAGCCCACAGACGATCGTTTTTCTCGGCGAAAAAAAAAAATGCAGTTTTTCTCGTCGAGAAAAGCGGTCGTGTGTACGCGGCATCAGGCTCTAATCATGTGCTTAAAAAAAAAACCTTCCCCATTGGAATCCATGCGTCCGGTGCCCTCCATGTAGAACAGGGGGACAGTCAGACGCATGGATAGCGGGGGAGGCGCCCGTGCGCCTCTAATGGACAGGCTGCCGCTGGAAAGTGATTGTAAACGATCACCTTGTAAAACAACCCATTCAATTTAAAATAGAAATGAAAGGCAAAACATATTTGTATAGATATAAAAAAACATTATAAATCCCCCTTTTCCCCGATTTTTTATTTATTTTTATAAGTGATCACATTTCCTCTGTTCTCAGCTGCATAAGAGCTGGGGGAGGAGAAGCAGCAGCACACTGATCTTCCCAGTGAAAGGCTGTGCAGAGGGAGGCGTGTCAGGACAAGTCTGATCATTGGAGCAGAGTACGCTGAGTATCCAGCATAGCTAGAGAACTGACCACAGTGTGCTCTCCTGCTTAGTGTGGTCAGTTTTTAATACGAAAGCAGAGGGACTGGCAGGATCACCAGGGATTTCACACAAAGGGAGCAATACAAAGAGAACAGGAGACTTCCTCATACAAGTACACAGTACAGCAGACACATACACGTTACAAGCACATGAACTTTAACTGCTTAAGGACCGCCCCGCGTAGATTTACTGTGGCAGTGTGGCCAGTTAGAACACTTTCACACTGGGGCGTTGGGGGCGTCGGCGGTACTTTACTGTCATTTTAGCAGCGCTTTTCGGCCGAATAAGGTTCAAAAGCGCCCACAAAGTGCCGCTGCCGAAGCTCTTTGCAGGCGTTTCGCCAGCGCTTCCGATTAATTTCAATGGGCAGGGGCGGTGGAGGAGCGGTCCTAAAGCGCCTCAATCATGCTGCTTGCTGGACTTTTTTTTAACGTCCCGCAAGCACACCGCCCCAATTTGAAAGCACTCGGGCCTTCACACTGGAGTGACAGGAGAGGCGCTTTACAGGCGCTATTTTTAGCGCTATATAGCGCCTGTAAAGCGCCTCACTGTGAAAGACACATCATGCTTACTTCCCTTCTACATATCAAGCAGAACTGGCGGAGACCAGTGGGACCCAGGTACACCCATCTACTGCCTGGAGAAGTATGGCCAGGAGTGGTCCTTATGGAAGAATTGGGGCCAAAAAGCCTCCGACACGGAAACAAGGCTAAGCGACTGAACTATGCATGAAAACATAGGAACTGGGGCGCAGAAAATGGCAGCAGGTGCTCTGGACTGATAAGTCAAAATGTGAAATATTTGGCTGTAGCTGGAGGCAGTTTGTTGGGGGGAAGGGCTGGAAAGCGGTACAATAATGAGTGTCTGCAGGCAGCCAACTGTGAAGCATGATGGAGTTTCCTTTCAAGTTTAGGGCTGCATTTCTGCAAATGGAGTTGGATTAATTGTGTCCTCAATGCTGAGATATACAGGCAAATAATTACCCATCATGCAGCAGGGCAATGACCCCAAACATACAGCCAATGTTATTAAGAACTATCTTCTGTGTAAAGAACAAGGAGTTCAAGTGATGGTTGTCACAGAACATCATACACTCCGCTTCAGTGTTTCCGTCATATACCGCTTCCTCCAGTCTGAATATAGATATCAGATATTATTGCCGCATATTACAACCAAGAACTATGTAGGACTTGTTTGGCTGCAAGCTGGAACATAAACTGTTTATTTGAACAAAGGTACATAGATATACACTGAGGGGACATCCCCCCTTCTTTGCATAATGACACAGGGCGGGGTAGACTACATTCAGTAACAGACACACAGGTGTATTCAAACTTCTCATCAGTAGGCTGTCCTATCAGCAGGGAGAGCTGTTGGAGGAATTTCCCCCTCCCTCCTCACAGCTAATCCACATCACATATACATCCCATTCAACTTTTCTCCCAAGGCAGCCAGACACAATAGAACAATGGGATACAGCAGCCAGACACAATAGAACAATGGGATACAGTCAGAACAATGGGATACAGCCAGACACAATAGAACAATGGGATACAGCAGCCAGACACAATAGAACAATGGGATACAGCCAGACACAATAGAACAATGGGATACAGCCAGACACAATAGAAAAAATGGGATACAGCCACACCTCAAACGATCTAGTAAAGAGTCTACAACAGTATGAGACAATATACAATATATATATATATATACACACACACACAATATTCCAGTGTGGTTGTACAGTGAATCTGATTACTACAGATCAGACTGGGGTTCTCGGGCACCCTGTGCCCCTAATAGACACAGGGTGACTTACACATAGGAGGCGCCGAGGGAGCTGGACAAGGAGATTCCACAGCTCTCCAAGGTAATCTGGGTTCCACAAGCCCCCCGCCCAAAGTGACTCCCGTCACAATGGTTTTGCCCCCACAGAGCCCTGATCTCCCCATCATGGAGTCTGTCTGGGATGAATTGAAGAGACAGAAGGATGTGAGGCAGCCGACATCCACAGAAGATCTGTGCTTAGTTCTCCAAGATATACAAAGAACAACCTACCTGCCGAGTTCCTTCAACAACTGTGTGCAAGTCTACCTAGACTAGAAGAATTTATTCTGTTTTGAAGGCAAAGGTCACCCCAAATATTGATTGGATTTGGATTTCTCTTTCTGTTCATTTATTTTCCATTATTATTTTTTTTAATTGATAAAAATTAATACTTCTATTTCTGAAAGCATTCTTCATTTACAGCATTTTGTCCACGCCTGCCTAAAACTTTTGCACAGTAGTATATATACTTGGATGCATTTTTTTTTTTAAATACAAATGCATAATATTTAAAGCGGAGCTCCAACCGCAATTTTTTTATTTTTTTTAAAAGTCAGCAGCTACTAACACTGTAGCTGCTGACTTTTAATAAGGACACTTACCTGTCCTAGGCGCCTGCGATGAAGGGCCCCCCGACGGTGATCGCTCGGTCCCGGCGCCTCACAGAGTACAGGAGTCAGGAGTATGTAATGTACACAGTACAGGGGTCAGGAGTGTGTAATGTACAGAGTACAGGGGTCAGGAGTGTGTAATGTACAGAGTACAGGGGTCAGGAGTGTGTAATGTACAGAGTACAGAGGTCAGGAGTATGTAATGTACAGAGTACAGGGGTCAGGAGTGTGTAATGTACAGAGGTCAGGAGTATGTAATGTACAGAGTACAGGAGTCAGGAGTATGTAATGTACAGAGTACAGGAGTCAGGAGTATGTAATGTACAGAGTACAGGGGTCAGGAGTGTGTAATGTACAGAGTATAGGAGTCAGGAGTGTGTAATGTACAGAGTACAGGAGTCAGGAGTATGTAATGTACAGAGTACAGGGGTTAGGAGTGTGTAATGTACAGAGTACAGGAGTCAGGAGTGTGTAATGTACAGAGTACAGGGGTCAGGAGTGTGTAATGTACAGAGTACAGGAGTCAGGAGTATGTAATGTACAGAGTACAGGGGTCAGGAGTATGTGATGTACATAGTACAGGAGTCAGGAGTATGTAATGTACAGAGTACAGGAGTCAGGAGTATGTAATGTACAGAGTACAGGAGTCAGGAGTATGTAATGTACAGAGTACAGGAGTCAGGAGTATGTAATGTACAGAGTACAGGGGTCAGGAGTATGTAATGTACAGAGTACAGGGGTCAGGAGTATGTAATGTAGAGAGTACAGGAGTCAGGAGTGTGTAATGTACAGAGTACAGGGGTCAGGAGTGTGTAATGTACAGAGTACAGGAGTCAGGAGTGTGTAATGTACAGAGTACAGGAGTCAGGAGTATGTAATGTACAGAGTACAGGGGTCAGGAGTGTGTAATGTACAGAGTACAGGAGTCAGGAGTGTGTAATGTACAGAGTACAGGGGTCAGGAGTATGTAATGTACAGAGTACAGGGGTCAGGAGTGTGTAATGTACAGAGTACAGGAGTCAGGAGTATGTAATGTACAGAGTACAGGGGTTAGGAGTATGTAATGTACAGAGTACAGGAGTCAGGAGTATGTAATGTACAGAGTACAGGGGTTAGGAGTGTGTAATGTACAGAGTACAGGAGTCAGGAGTGTGTAATGTACAGAGTACAGGGGTCAGGAGTGTGTAATGTACAGAGTACAGGAGTCAGGAGTATGTAATGTACAGAGTACAGGGGTCAGGAGTATGTGATGTACAGAGTACAGGAGTCAGGAGTATGTAATGTACAGAGTACAGGAGTCAGGAGTATGTAATGTACAGAGTACAGGAGTCAGGAGTATGTAATGTACAGAGTACAGGGGTTAGGAGTGTGTAATGTACAGAGTACAGGAGTCAGGAGTGTGTAATGTACAGAGTACAGGGGTCAGGAGTGTGTAATGTACAGAGTACAGGAGTCAGGAGTATGTAATGTACAGAGTACAGGGGTCAGGAGTATGTGATGTACAGAGTACAGGAGTCAGGAGTATGTAATGTACAGAGTACAGGAGTCAGGAGTATGTAATGTACAGAGTACAGGAGTCAGGAGTATGTAATGTACAGAGTACAGGAGTCAGGAGTATGTAATGTACAGAGTACAGGGGTCAGGAGTATGTAATGTACAGAGTACAGGGGTCAGGAGTATGTAATGTAGAGAGTACAGGAGTCAGGAGTGTGTAATGTACAGAGTACAGGGGTCAGGAGTGTGTAATGTACAGAGTACAGGAGTCAGGAGTGTGTAATGTACAGAGTACAGGAGTCAGGAGTATGTAATGTACAGAGTACAGGGGTCAGGAGTGTGTAATGTACAGAGTACAGGAGTCAGGAGTGTGTAATGTACAGAGTACAGGGGTCAGGAGTATGTAATGTACAGAGTACAGGGGTCAGGAGTGTGTAATGTACAGAGTACAGGAGTCAGGAGTATGTAATGTACAGAGTACAGGGGTTAGGAGTATGTAATGTACAGAGTACAGGAGTCAGGAGTATGTAATGTACAGAGTACAGGGGTTAGGAGTGTGTAATGTACAGAGTACAGGAGTCAGGAGTGTGTAATGTACAGAGTACAGGGGTCAGGAGTGTGTAATGTACAGAGTACAGGAGTCAGGAGTATGTAATGTACAGAGTACAGGGGTCAGGAGTATGTGATGTACAGAGTACAGGAGTCAGGAGTATGTAATGTACAGAGTACAGGAGTCAGGAGTATGTAATGTACAGAGTACAGGGGTCAGGAGTATGTAATGTACAGAGTACAGGAGTCAGGAGTATGTAATGTACAGAGTACAGGGGTTAGGAGTGTGTAATGTACAGAGTACAGGAGTCAGGAGTGTGTAATGTACAGAGTACAGGAGTCAGGAGTATGTAATGTACAGAGTACAGGGGTCAGGAGTATGTGATGTACAGAGTACAGGAGTCAGGAGTATGTAATGTACAGAGTACAGGAGTCAGGAGTATGTAATGTACAGAGTACAGGAGTCAGGAGTATGTAATGTACAGAGTACAGGAGTCAGGAGTATGTAATGTACAGAGTACAGGGGTCAGGAGTATGTAATGTACAGAATACAGGGGTCAGGAGTATGTAATGTAGAGAGTACAGGAGTCAGGAGTGTGTAATGTACAGAGTACAGGGGTCAGGAGTATGTAATGTACAGAGTACAGGGGTCAGGAGTATGTAATGTAGAGAGTACAGGGGTCAGGAGTATGTAATTTACAGAGTACAGGGGTCAGGAGTATGTAATGTACAGAGTACAGGAGTCAGGAGTATGTAATGTACAGAGTACAGGAGTCAGGAGTATGTAATGTACAGAGTACAGGAGTCAGGAGTATGTAATGTACAGAGTACAGGAGTCAGGAGTATGTAATGTACAGAGTACAGGGGTCAGGAGTATGTAATGTACAGAGTACAGGGGTCAGGAGTATGTAATGTAGAGAGTACAGGAGTCAGGAGTGTGTAATGTACAGAGTACAGGGGTCAGGAGTATGTAATGTACAGAGTACAGGGGTCAGGAGTATGTAATGTAGAGAGTACAGGGGTCAGGAGTATGTAATGTAGAGAGTACAGGGGTCAGGAGTATGTAATGTACAGAGTACAGGAGTCAGGAGTATGTAATGTACAGAGTACAGGAGTAAGGAGTATGTAATGTACAGAGTACGGGGGTCAGTACAGCTCTCCCCCTCATTATACTTCTCCCAGTACAGCTCTCCCCCTCCATAAAACACACTTACCAGACCAGGGCAGTTCAGAACAAGGAAAGTTTTCCTTCGGTTGGGTCATGTGTCTGGAGCCACGGAGGAGAAGACTCCCTCGTCGCACTAAACTGACAGGCTATGGGAGTGACTGCTGCTTTGGGTGCAGAGCACGGCTGTCAGCATTAGCACTAGTTGTTGCACCGTGGATGTTCTAGGGGAGAGTTTTGGCCCCCCTATCCCCCTCCTTATCTACACCCCTGACAGACACAACAATTCCCGTGTCTACAGTTCCTATGTAAAAACAAGCGAGTTTCCAACTAAGGGAAACAGGCCTTACGGCTTCACTGCCCGTTTCCTACTGCAAATGCGCGACTCGCACGGCGCTTTGTGAATGGGCGGCTGCCTCCTGGGATTACACACAGTTCCCAGAAGGCGGCGCGCCCCTATTCACCAGAAGACACCGCGACGGAGGACGAGGAAGAAGACCACCGCGGTGGATGAAGAGGCAGAAGAGCTAGTTCCGCATAGCAACCGCACTTTCTGGTGAGTATAAAAAAAAATATTATTTTTTCAAATATTTTTTTTAGGATTTTTGGGGAAAAAATAAAAAATTTAGGGTGGAACTCCACTTTAATACATTTTTCATATCCACTATTTCATATACAAATGATACGTTTCATAACCCTATTGGACCCATATATTAACCTTCATACAGAGGCTTTTAAGTATCCTAAAGCTACAGTATATTGTACTTTATATACTTATTGGCTTATCATTTTATATTACGCTTTTAGGATTCGTGCCAATCCTAACCAATTTTCTTGCTTGTATTATAATAACTTATTCATAACTTTTATGGAAGAAAAGTGCAATATAAAGAATGCTTTTATTACATTTCAGTATAACGCCCCCCCTGCCCCCCCCCAGAAACACATTGCCTGTCAACTCTTAAAACACATTTTTTTACTGTGAAAAATAAAAAAAGATTAAAGGACTTGATCCCTGTGAGTTGCATAATGTGATTACTATCCCAAGTTGTTGTTTTTTATTTTTTTTTGCTTTTGTTTTTTTCTCTATGGCAAAATTTGAGATTAATTTCAGTGAACGTGAACCTTACAACCTGCCCCGCCCCCAATGACCGTCCGCTCAGGATGGCTGTCTATTTATTCCGAGTCGAACAATCCAATGCTGAGCTAATTTCTGATGTTACAAAGTGATATCTGCATAAAAAAATAAAAATAAAAAAAATCTGCAATATTTCAATGTATTATTTTAATCGAATTCACGGTTCATTGGTCAGAGTTTAATCCTTCTAATAATAATAATAATAATACGGCGTCAGCTCTGCATATTTAATATATTTTGCTGAACCTACACGCGGGTTTTAAAGCCGGGAATGTATTAACTCCAAGCCGACTCCATTATGAATATGTATGTTTGTCACCGATCTCTTCTGCCTGGCGAATAGCGGGAGAATATATATATAACGCTAATAGGCAAATATGCCAACTGGAGTTAGTTTGTATAAAACGAAATTGCCGAGGACTGCCGATTCTGCGGGCGCCGAAGCAGGCGGATCGAGCTTGGTGTATGTTTGTCTACAATTTCAGATTAAAGTGGAAATTAAAGTGGTAAAAGGGAAGGAAGTTTCGGGACTTTAAATGAGGCTCGTAAGTAGAACAATAGATCACATCAAAAAGCAATTTTAATAAATTAAGCACGGGTCATACAAATATCTTGGCCAGCGGGCTCCATATAAAGATATAAGTTAACAGCAATTCTTAAAATGGCTACATCACAACATGTATGATATCATCAAGCATCTAGGATAGCCTAAAGATTGAAAAGGCCGTAGGCTCGATGCGTTTCGGCGACTAAAGCGCTTTATCAGGAGCAGATGCATATAGTCTGAAAAAACATTATAAGAGAAAAAAATAGGGAGCAATAAAGTGTATTCAAAACTCTTAAAAAGAAAAACATATAAAAAATTCAAAATATATAAAAGGGACAAAAAATGGGGGTATGGAGGAGGGAAATAGACCAAGCTCCTACTTACACAGTACGCACAAAATGTGCTGGTGGCACTGCATCAGCGGCAGCCGTCACACATCTCTGTGGTGTTCCGGGAAAAAAAATTAAAATGAAAAGCCAGCAGCTACACATACTGCAGCTTGCTGGCTTTTATTAAATGGACACTTACCCGTCCTGCAGTCCCTCGATGTCGGCACCCGCAGCTGATGTTTCCACCAGCTGCCGGGTGCTTCCGCCGCCATTGCGGGTAAGGGAACCCGGCAGTGAGGCCTTTCGGCTTCACGCCGGGAACCCTACTACGCATACGCGAGGCCCCGCTCCTCTCTCCTTAAAGCGCAGGGAGGAGGAGGAGGAGGGAGCCCCGCGGTGACGTCATGGCCGCGGCCGGACTCCCGGAAGTGGGAAAGGATACCTGTCAAAGACAGGTATCCTGTCCCCTCCTTCCCCCCGAAAGGTGCCAATTGTGGCACCAGAGGGGGGGGGGAGGAATCCGATGAGTGGAATTTCCACTTTAGGGTGGAGCTCCGCTTTAACGGCACCTTAACCACGTGCCACCCAAACATTTCTGTCCTACATGTAAAAACCTTATCTTTTGCTAGAAAATTACTCATAACCCATAAACATTGTGCACATTATGCAACCCACAGGGATCAAGTCCTTTATATTATTTTTATTTTTCACAGTAAAAAAAATGTGTTTTAAGAGTTGACAGGCAATGTGTTTCTGGGGGGGGGGGGGCAGGGGGGGCGTTATACTAAAATGTAATAAAAGCATTCTTTATATTGCACTTTTCTTCCATAAAAGTTATGAATAAGTTATTATAATACAAGCAAGAAAATTGGTTAAGATTGGCACGAATCCTAAAAGCGTAATATAAAATGATAAGCCAATAAGTATATAAAGTACAATATACTGTAGCTTTAGGATACTTAAACGCCTCTGTATGAAGGTTAATATATGGGTATATATATACAGTTGTGCTCATAAGTTTACACACCCTAGCAGAATTCCTCTTCCAGTTCCTGTAAATTCTTGGGCTGTCTCACATGAACGGCACGTTTGAGATCTCCCCAGAGGGGCTCATTGATATTGAGGTCAGGAGACTGAGACGGCCCCTCCAAAACCTTCACTTTATTCTGCTGTAGCCAATGACAGGTGGACTTGGCCTTGTGTTTTGGGTCCTTGTCATGTTGGAATGTCCGTCCCATGCGCAGCTTCCTGGCTGATGAATGAAATGTTCCTCCAGTATTTTTTGATAACATTCTGCATTCATCTTGCCATCAATTTTGACCAAATTTCCTGTGTCTTTGTAGCTCACACATCACCAAAACATCAGCGATCCACCTCCGTGTTTCACAGTTGGGATGGTGGACCTTTCATCATAGGCCTTGTTGTCTCCTCTCCAAATGCAGTGTTTATGGTTGTGGCCAAAAAGCTCCATTTTGGTCTCATCGCTCCAAATGACTTTGTGGCAGAAGGTTTGAGGCTTGTCTCTGTGCTGTTTGGCGTATTATAAGCGGATACTTTGTGGAATTTGCGTAGTAATGACTTTCTTCTGGAGACTCGACCATGGAGCCCGTCTTTCTTCAAGTGTCCCCCTTATTGTGCATCTTGTACAGCCACACCCCATGTTTTCAGAGAGTCCTGTATTTCACCTGAACTTATTTGTGGGTTTTTCTTTGCATCCCGAACAATTTTCCTGGCAGTTGTGGCTGAAGTTTTAGTTGGTCTTCCTGACTGTGGTTTGGTGTCACCAGAACCCCTCATTTTCCACTTCTTGATTCGAGTTTGAACACTGCTCTGATTGGAATTCTCAATTCCTTGGATATCTTTTTATATCCCTTTCCTGTTTTATACAGTTCAACTACCTTTTCCCGCAGATCCTTTGACAATTCTTTTGCTTTCCCACATGACTCAGAATCCAGAAACGTCAGTGCAGCACTGGATGAAAGATGCAAGGGTCTGTCAGGAGTCCAGAAACTCATTGACCTTTTATACACTCACACTATTTACAAGCAAACAGATCACAGGGGAGGATGGTTACCTTTAATAGCCATTCAAACCCCTTTGTGTCACCTTGTGTGCATGTAATCAGGCCAAAATCACCAGGGTATGTAAACTTTTGATCAGGGTCATTTGGGTAGTTCCTGTTGTGATTATGATATAAAAAGAGTAAACACAGGTGATTGATAATAAATGGCTTCAGCCAAACACTAACCATGAGTGACAGAAAAGTTTTTGTGTTTATCATTCATATTCTCTGAAAAATGGCCAGGAAATCATAAATTCTTCCGGGTATGTAAACTTATGTGCACAACTATGTATATATATATATATTTATATATATATATATATATATATATATATATATATGTATATATATCAGATACACTAGGGAATAAAATGGCAATAATTGCAATTTTTTATGTCGCACGGTATTTGCGCAGCGATTTTTCAAATGCAATTTTTCGGGGGAAAATACACTTCTAATGCAAAGAACAAACAAAAACAACTTGGAACCCATTTTTGTTTGTAAAATATAAAAGATGATGTTACACCGAGTACATAGATACCCAACCTGTTCCAATTTAAAATTGCGCACGATCGTGGAATGGTGCCAAACTACAGTACTTAAAAATCTCTATAGGCGACGCTTTAATTTTTTTTTACAGGTTACCAGTTTAAAGTTACAGAGAAATAACGATCACAGAGATACCTCACATGTGTGGTTTGAATGCCATTTACATATTCAACCTATGTATGCGTTAGCTTTGGCGTGCAAGCACAATGCAACAGGGGAGCTTTAAAAAAAAAAAAAAAATTATTGTTTATTTTATGTTTAGTTTTTATTTTGACACTTTTCCTTTAAATTTTTATTTTTTGATCACTTTTATTCCTAATACAAGGAATGTAAACATCCCCTGTAATAGGAATAGGCATGACAGGTCCTCTTTATGGAAAGATCTAGAGGCCAAAAGTCCCCACATCTCTTCTCTACGCTGGAAAACATGAGATTAAAAAAAAAAAAAAAAAATCGATCTCAGGCTTTCCATTTCCAAAAATGACAGTGTACATCTGCCAGAGCCAGAAGTGACGTCACTTCCGACCTCCGAGGGTCATAGAGATGGCTGGGGAAATCTGGTCCACAGCCAGCTCTATGGTAAACCGCCACAGCCGGCGGATTCATTCTCTGGATCCCCGATCGCATGGGAGAGAGCAGAGAAGCACCGGAAGGTGGCTGGAATGGGGGGGGGGGGGGGGATGTCCCTTGTGAAAGTAATCAAGCAGCTAAACAGCCGCTATGATGGCTTTTACATTGCAGGGAATTGCCAGCTGATGAAAAAAAGATATCTGGATGATGCCTGCAGATATCTCCACTTCAAGTCCCCAACGTCAAATGAGGTCAACCCGGGGGGGGGGGGTTTGGTTAACTCATTGCTCAGCCTTTCATGGGTTGACGTGCATTGCAGTAATGTGCAGTGAAGTGATGGTTTTATTGCATGCAATGAAGATGTAAATGGAACTAAAGCTCTGAGCCTGGCCTCACACCTACGTAACGTAGTAATGCATATTTTTCCCTTGAATGTTAACGCGCGGCGTGTGCCATGTTGCATTATTTAAAAAGGCACTCCCGTGTGCATGTGCTGCCAATTCGAATGCACAACAGCGAACCGCAATGTACAAGATACAGGCCTAATTTTTCATGCATTGAGGTGTGGTGACAGCCCATTCAAAATGAACAAGGCTCCCTTAACGCACCCGGACTCCGGGCGCGAAAATGCTTGTGGTGCAGCTTTAAGGGAAAAACAATTGTAAGGGGGCTGTGGAAGAATGGGTGACACACAAATGCCTGGGATAATACACTGCATACTGGAGGAGGAGGAGGGGGAGCTATTAATTAACCTTCTGTCACTGAGAGCAGAGGAATACCAGTGGAGAATCCTTTGGGGGAAGGTCAGCTGGAGGCTCAATCTATTAGTATCTTATGACCCTAATGGGGAGTTAATAGGCCTAAGTGGGCAGGAACTTTATGTTGAAAAATGACATTGGCTGCCTTGAGCTGTCACTTTACATTGATTGATTGTGGATTACACGCTAAACAATCAAGGCCTCTACTGATAGAATTTTTCTGAAGGGCCAACTCAACTGACAACCTTTGCTTCAGTTTTAAGTGTTTAACGCCCATTGCCATGTCATATTTCTTCAGATTCTGTCAAGACCTCCTAGGGCAGGGATATGCAATTAGCGGACCGCCAGCTGTTGCAGAACTACAAGTCCCATGAGTCATCGCAAGACTCCAACAGCAGCAAGCATGACACCCAGAGGCAGAGGCATGATGGGACTTGTAGTTTTGCAACAGCTGGAGGTCCGCTAATTGCATATCCCTGTCCTAGAGCATCGTGGACCTCAACTCCATCCTTCAGGGATATATTGAAGGGGTATATTTCTTCAGACTCTGCCAAGACCTCCTAGAGCAGTGATGGCGAACCTTGGCACCCTAGATGTTTTGGAACTACATTTCCCATGATGCTCATGCACTCTGCAGTGTGGTTGAGCATCATGGGAAATGTAGTTCCAAAACATCTGGGGTGCCAAGGTTCGCCATCACTGTCCTAGAGCATTGCAGAATTCCATCCAGTTCTTCACGGACATATTGAAAAGGTATATGTTAAGTACAGAACGTACCTGGTAGTAGAGCCTGACTTGTAGGAGGAGACCTCTCTTACAGCCCTGGCTCAGGAGTCACTGGAGTGAGGACATTGAGCTCGAGAGCGCAGCGAGGTAGGAGTGCCTGAGGTAGTTTTAGTAGCCTGGCACAGTGGCAGGGTGATGATCCTCCAGGGATGGCTGGAACTGTAGGCAGCAGTAAGGATGGTTTCAGGTCAGCGACCCAGGAGCTGGCAGGTACAGGAACAGCAGGAAGCTGGAGCAGGGTGAGACAAGCCGGGTTAGGTGCAACACAGAGCAGCAGACAGTAGCAGGGTCAGACAGGCCGGGTCGGAGCAGGTAATCAGACGGTTAGATACAGGAGACTAAGTGTGGTCAGAGGTACAGGCAAGGTCAGGTACAGGCAAGGTCTGGCAGCAGGTAGGCAATAGAAGAATGAGCAAGGTCAAGGCAAGCCAAGGTCAGGATTGGAGATATCGGGTGGTCAAGCAGAGCCGGGTCGGTACAGGTAACAGATAAACAGGTATGCAGATTACTGGTACAGAGCTGCAGATCAGACAGCAATGCATCATTGCAGTTGCTGACTTTTTAAAGGCATAATGGCGCCATAGATGCACAGGCACAGATAGATGCTGTTGCCTATTCTGCAAAGGAGCGCGAGTGCGCATGCGCGCACGCAAGCGCCTTCTTCCCATTCCAGCAGGTCCCTGACAGTATATTTCTTCAGACACTGCCAAGACCTCCTAGAGCATTGTGGAACTCCATCCCGCCAAATCAGGGACATATCGAAGGGGTATATTTCTTCAGACTCTCCCAAGACCTCCTAGAGCATCGTGGACTTCCACCCTAACCTTCAGGGACCTTACCAAGTGGTCATGCTTCACAGGCTCACTGTCCAGTTGTTCCTTTATGAAAAATTATGGAGATTTCATTGGGAGATCTATCTCAGGGTTCATCTCAAAAGTGGTGTTTCCGAAAGAAGCCAACATATAATTGAACTTGACTGCATTCAACTAATTTAGCCTTCTTTGGGATTGAGTCATCCTGTCGAGAAAACCTTCAGGTAAACACTGGTCTATGGAGAAATAAATCAGGGAACTCTCTCTCTCTCTCTCTCTCTCTCTGGAAGAAGTGTATATAATTTAGCTTAACTACATACAACTGTTACCAAAGTTAAAAGTCTCGGAGTCATCTTTGACTCGGAGAAGTCGATGGACGCTCAAATAGGATCAGTAATCAGCGGATCTCATCATCTCCTCCGCCTGCTGCGTAGACTCATCCCCTTCATCCCAGAAGAGGACACAGCAGTAGTAGTTGGATCAATTATCAACTCCCGACTCGACTACGCAAACTCCCTCTACCTCGGACTACCCAAATACCAGATGTCACGCCTACAAGTCGTCCAGAACACGGCAGCCAGACTGATAACAGGAAAAAAAACATGGGAACCCATCACCCCTGCACTGAGGACCCTTCATTGGTTAACCGTAAAGGATCGGGTCACATTCAAGACCCTCTGCCTCACCCACAAGTGCACACAAGGAATCGCTCCGCAATATTTATGCGAGAAGATAAAGCATTACACCCCCAAACGCAGTCTCCGATCAACAAACCAAAATCTCCTTCACATCCCCAAATTTCGCTACAAATCAAAGGGAGAACGAAGATTTGCAGTCCAAGGACCACGGCTATGGAACGCGCTACCCACGGATATCCGTATAGAAGAAATCCATCGGGCCTTTAGGAAAAAACTTAAGACCCACCTCTTCTGATGGATCATGAAGCTACTGGATGCAAAGCGCCTTGAGGCGATTTAGTTCGCATTTGTTAGCGCTATACAAGTTTTTCACTCACTCACTCACTCATATACTGTATCTCTTTGGGTTGGAGTCATCCTTTTCAAGACCTTCAGATAAAGACTTGTCTATGAAGAATAAATTGCGGACACTCTTTTAGGGACGATGGTACCTCTGGAAGAAGCCAGCATATAATTTATCTTGACTACATACAAACAATACATCCCTCTTTGGGTTGGCATCAAACTTTTGTGAAGACCTTCAGATAAACACTTGTCTATGGAGAAGAAATTGGGAAACTCTCTCAGGGTTGATCTTAACAGTGGTGTCTCTGGATGGAGTCGGCATTTAATTCAACTTAAAGTGGGATTCCACCCGCCATTTTTTTTTTTTAAAGTCAGCAGCTAAAAACACTGTAGCTGCTGACTTTTAATAAGGACACTTACCTGTCCTACTCACCCGTGATGTCAGCCCCCCCCCCCCCCCCGAGGCCGATCCCTCGGCGCTGGCAGCTCCCGCCGCCGCCATCCTCAGTAAGGGAAACAGGCGTGCGGCTTCACTGCCCGTTTTCTACTGCGCATGCGCGAGGATGAAACCAAGGTGGATGCAATCCCAATCAGCGTGTTCCACGAATATTCAGTGAATCCCAGACTCATATGCCAAGCCATGTAAAAAACATACAGCCTCCATAGTGTAAAAAAGTTTCAAGTTTATTGGATTTAAAAAGAATCGCACTTATGCCGCGTACACACGACCGTTTTTAATGTCATTGAAAAAAAACAAAGTTTTTCTCTACGTGATTCTTCTCAAGCCTGCCTTGCCTACACACTATCGTGGAAAAAAAACGCTCGAGTAAAGCGCGAGGACGTACAACACGTACGACGGCACTATAAAGGGGAAGTTCCATTCCAATGGCGCCACCCTTTGGGCTGCTTTTGCTGATCCTCGTGTTAGTAAAAGTTTGGTGAGAGACGATTCGCGCTTTTCAGCCTCGTGCTCTTCAGTCCGTTACAGCGTGACGAATGTGCAGTCTCCATTACGAACGCTAGTTTTACCAGAACGAGCGCTCCCGTCTCATCACTTGCTTCTGAGCATGCGCGTTTTTTTTCATGTTGTTAAAGCCTACACACGGCCGTTTTTCATGACGAGAAAAACGCAGCGAAAAAGTAGAGCATGTTCCTCATTTTTAATGGCCATTTTTCGCGAAAAGTGCCCTGGAGCCCACACAGTACACACGATCGTTTTTAATGACCAAATAAAAAAATGGCATTTTTCTCGTCATGAAAAAACGGTGGTGTGTATGCGGCATTACAGTTATGCAGCGTAAAAACAGCCTTAAGCCTGTGGTGCCGGCCTGGACACTCACAGGCAAACCCGTCCTGCTGGATGGTGAGTATGGTGGGTGGTGACGTGGATGCGCCGCTCCGCTCTGCTCTTACGTCGCTTCGCAATAGAATTGCGTCTTCCAGGGGCACGATTTGCTTTGATTTATTTTGTGGCACCCTTGGAATCTCTGATATTTCCATTTGCGCCACTTAACATTGCCACATTTCAGGTGTTGATTCACTCACTTAGAGCATTTCTAATCACAATTGTTTATCAACTACTGTGTTTTTACCCTCATCAGACACGATCAATGACGCCCCGCACAACCCTCTGACACAAACATGACGAAACGCGCCCACGATCCTCTCCAAAGACAGCTGAATGTCAGAACCGGCGGGGTGATGCTGGCCGATGTCTGCACAGTGATCCCTCCCTGAATTCCTGTTTATCTCAGCAGCATCACATCAGGGTCCTCCAGGCATCCTCCAGGAATTATGTCCGGAGGGAAAATATGTAGAATTCCTGGATAAGATAAATGTGGGCTGAAAAACTGGATGAGGGTGGATGGGGGTGGATGAGGGATCACGTCTAAAGGGTCTGATACAACACAGACAAGCAGCATTACATTAGAGGCGGTGAAGAAACAAAGGTCATGGGACAGCTGATGTGTGTTTTACTCGTTAGTATTAAAGCGGAGATCCACCCTAAAAAAAATAAAAAATTGCCAAAAAGGCTCCAAAAAAAAATTGAAAAATAAATAAATAATTTTATACTTCCCAGAAATGGCTGTTACTAGGCAGATCTTCCTAATCTGCCCCTTGTCCTTGCGGTGCTCCTCGGTCTCGTCCTCCTCACTTTGTCTTCTGGGGAATGGGGGCGCACTGTCTTCTGGGACTTCGTGTGTCTCCCAGAATTCAGCCGCCCCATTCACAAAGCGCCGCGCGACTCGCGCATGCGCAGTAGGAAACGGGCAGTGAAGCCGCAAGGTGAAAATACTTGTACCGTTACAAGCCCTTAAGGCCCCTTTCACACTGAGGCGTATTTCTGGCGTTTTAGCGCTAAAAATAGCGCATAAATAACGCCTGAAATACTCCTGCCCCAGTATTCTCAATGTGAAAGCCCGAGGGCACTGAGGCGATGTGCTGTAGGGAGGAACAAAAATTCTTCTGCAAGCCGCATCTTTGGAGCGGTG
Organism: Rana muscosa; assembly: GCA_029206835.1. Taxonomy (NCBI): domain Eukaryota; kingdom Metazoa; phylum Chordata; class Amphibia; order Anura; family Ranidae; genus Rana; species Rana muscosa. The sequence continues at coordinate 4,912,332 of CM055128.1, forward strand.
AAGGAGCGGTGTGTACACCGCTCCTTTACCGCTCCTTCCCATTGAAATCAATGGGACACCGTGGCAATACCACCAGCAAACCCTTTCTCGGCCGCTAGCGGGGGTTAAAACCGCACCACTAGCGGCCGAATATCGTGGCAAATCCGACGGTATAGCGCCGCTATTCCACCAGCGCACCTCCCCGCCCCAGTGTGAAAGGGGCCTTAATAGGGTGACCTCGTGTCCCGGATTGTCCCGCATTTTGCAGGTCTGTCCCGGGCACATTCATTCCAGGACAACACAGTGTCCCGGAATGAAACTGACACAGCCACCCCCCCCCCCCGGGCCAATCTGATGCCCCCGAAAAAACCGCCACATCACCGCTTTACTCACTGACAGTACTTGTCCTGGCCGGGAATGCCTGGAGGAGCACAATCCCCGCCCCCTGCTTGTGATTGGAGAAATCATAAATCCCGCCTCTTGTGTCCAATCACTGTGCTTTGATTCGTCACAGCACAAGCTGATTTTTGGGAAGGGGGGGTGTCCCTGAATGGTAGTTTGGAAATGTGGTCACCCTAGGCCTTAAGGCGTCAGCTTACCAAGACATTTTGGACAATTTCATGCTCCCAACTTTGTGGGAGGAGTTTGGGGATGACCCCTCCCTGTTCCAACATGACAGCGCACCAGTGCACAAGGTCCATAAAGACATGGATGAGCGAGTTTGGGATGGAGGATCTTGACTGGCCTGCACAGAGTCCTGACCTCAACCCAATAGAACACCTTTGGGATGAATTAGAACGGAGACTGGGAGCCAGGCCTTCTCATCCAACATCAGCGCCTGACCTCACAAATGCGCTTCTGGAAGAATGGTCAAACATTCCCATAGACACCCTCCTAAATCTTGTGGACGGCCTTCCCAGAAGAGGTGAAGCTGTTATAGCTGCAAAGGGCGGGGCCAACTCAATATTGAACCCTCCGGACTAAGACTGGGATGCCATTAAAGTTCATGTGCGTGTAAAGGCAGGCGTCCCAATACTTTTGGTAATATGGTGTATTCTGGAATTTTAATAGAACCAACAGGTGGACTTTACATCTATTTCAATCAAAGACCATTCAAGGTAATTCAATTCTCCTTCCAGGAGGTAAAGATGGGGGGGGGGGGGGGGGGACAAGGCCCTCCTGAGACTTCCTGATATTCATTCTGAATTAGAGAAAATAAGTGGACTTTTAAAGACTAAAAGGCCTTCCAGAGTTTGGTTTCCAAACCTACAGACAGGGCCGCCATCAGGGGGGTACAGGTAGTACACCTGTAAGGGGCCCGGAGGTCCCCAGAGGCCCGGATGGCAGCCCCCCTTTTTTTTTTTTATAAAAATATTTTTTTTATTAATTTTCTTATAATTTTTTATTTTTTTTGTAAGGGGCCCAGAGGTCCCCGAGGCCCCGGATGGTAACCCCCCTTTTTATGTATTTTTTATAAAAAACAAAAAAAAATATATATATATTATTTGTATTTTTTAATTTATTTTTTGTAAGGGGCCCAGAGGTCCCCAGGGCCCCGGATGGCAACCCCCCCTTTTTTTTTAAATAATAATAATTTATTTTCTATTTATTTTTTTTATAAATTATTATAAAGCCCCCCTTTTTTTAAAATAAAAATATATTTTTTTTTATTAATTTTCTTATCATTGTTTATTTTTTTTTGTAAGGGGCCCAGAGGTCCCCAGAGACCCGTAGGTCCCCGGGGCCCCGGATGGTAACCCCCCTTTTTATGTATTTTTTATAAAAAACAAAAAAAAATATATATATTATTTGTAATTTTTTATTTATTTTTTGTAAGGGGCCCAGAGGTCCCCAGGGCCCCGGATGGCAACCCCCCCCTTTTTTTTAAAAATAAAAATAATTTATTTTCTATTTATTTTTTTATAAATTATTATAAAGCCCCCCTTTTTGTTCGTCAGCACCCAAAGCCCCCCCGACCTCAACAATTCGCTTCGCGGCGGCAACACCCCCCGCTTCTCAATTTGTGGCACCCCCCGCTTCTCAATTCACGGCGGCAGCACCCCCCCCCCGGTTCTCCTCTGCCCCAGGGGCCCATGCTTGAAGCTGTGTGAGGGGCCCCAAAATTCCTGATGGCGGCTCTGCCTACAGATGTCCCGAAACTTTCACTACAGCTGACAGACAGAGGATAAAATCGCATCCTTTGATGGAATAGTTAATCCTCGGCTGGCTATCCTCTCCCCATGCTGGGCACTCCGCAGTGACGATCGGCGTGTTGGTCCGCGGCGTGCGGCCGCCAGGAAACAATCCACGTTCAATGGAGCCGGACCGGCAAGAACATCATCCATCATGTGCAACAGAACCTGCAAAAGAGGCGACTTATCGCTGCGCTCGGCTCCCTCGGATCATTTCTCACATTCGGGGAGGTCAGTCGCTCCAGACGAATCTCCGAATCCATTTCCTCCATAATGGTAACAAAGTGACAATAAAAGTTCCCCCCAAAGAGGCAGAAAACGCCATCACATCCAGCCTGCCTTGAAAAAGTATTCATACCCCTCTATACACAGCGCCTTGAAAAAGTATTCATACCCCTCTATATCCAGCCTGCCTTGAAAAAGTATTCATACCCCTCTATATACAGCGCCTTGAAAAAGTATTCATACCCCTCTATAGACAGCCTGCCTTGAAAAAGTATTCATACCCCTCTATAGACAGCCTGCCTTGAAAAAGTATTCATACCCCTCTATAGACAGCCTGCCTTGAAAAAGTATTCATACCCCTCTATAGACAGCGCCTTGAAAAAGTATTCATACCCCTCTATAGACAGCGCCTTGAAAAAGTATTCATACCCCTCTATAGACAGCCTGCCTTGAAAAAGTATTCATACCCCTCTATAGACAGCCTGCCTTGAAAAAGTATTCATACCCCTCTATAGACAGCCTGCCTTGAAAAAGTATTCATACCCCTCTATAGACAGCGCCTTGAAAAAGTATTCATACCCCTCTATAGACAGCGCCTTGAAAAAGTATTCATACCCCTCTATAGACAGCGCCTTGAAAAAGTATTCATACCCCTCTATAGACAGCGCCTTGAAAAAGTATTCATACCCCTCTATAGACAGCGCCTTGAAAAAGTATTCACACCCCTCTATAGACAGCGCCTTGAAAAAGTATTCATACCCCTCTATATACAGCACCTTGAAAAAGTATTCATACCCCTCTATATACAGCACCTTGAAAAAGTATTTACACCCCTCTATATACAGCGCCTTGAAAAAGTATTCACACCCCTCTATAGACAGCGCCTTGAAAAAGTATTCATACCCCTCTATAGACAGCGCCTTGAAAAAGTATTCATACCCCTCTATATACAGCACCTTGAAAAAGTATTCACACCCCTCTATATACAGCGCCTTGAAAAAGTATTCATACCCCTCTATAGACAGCGCCTTGAAAAAGTATTCATACCCCTCTATAGACAGCGCCTTGAAAAAGTATTCATACCCCTCTATATACAGCACCTTGAAAAAGTATTCATACCCCTCTATAGACAGCGCCTTGAAAAAGTATTCATACCCCTCTATAGACAGCGCCTTGAAAAAGTATTCATACCCCTCTATAGACAGCACCTTGAAAAAGTATTCATACCCCTCTATAGACAGCGCCTTGAAAAAGTATTCATACCCCTCTATATACAGCGCCTTGAAAAAGTATTCATACCCCTCTATAGACAGCGCCTTGAAAAAGTATTCATACCCCTCTATAGACAGCGCCTTGAAAAAGTATTCATACCCCTCTATAGACAGCGCCTTGAAAAAGTATTCACACCCCTCTATATACAGCGCCTTGAAAAAGTATTCACACCCCTCTATAGACAGCGCCTTGAAAAAGTATTCATACCCCTCTATATACAGCACCTTGAAAAAGTATTCATACCCCTCTATATACAGCACCTTGAAAAAGTATTTACACCCCTCTATATACAGCGCCTTGAAAAAGTATTCACACCCCTCTATAGACAGCGCCTTGAAAAAGTATTCATACCCCTCTATATACAGCACCTTGAAAAAGTATTCATACCCCTCTATAGACAGCGCCTTGAAAAAGTATTCACACCCCTCTATATACAGCACCTTGAAAAGTATTCATACCCCTCTATATACAGCGCCTTGAAAAAGTATTCACACCCCTCTATAGACAGCGCCTTGAAAAAGTATTCATACCCCTCTATAGACAGCGCCTTGAAAAAGTATTCACACCCCTCTATAGACAGCGCCTTGAAAAAGTATTCACACCCCTCTATATACAGCGCCTTGAAAAAGTATTCACACCCCTCTATATACAGCGCCTTGAAAAAGTATTCATACCCCTCTATAGACAGCGCCTTGAAAAAGTATTCATACCCCTCTATATACAGCGCCTTGAAAAAGTATTCATACCCCTCTATACACAGCACCTTGAAAAAGTATTCATACCCCTCTATAGACAGCGCCTTGAAAAAGTATTCATACCCCTCTATATACAGCGCCTTGAAAAAGTATTCATACCCCTCTATATACAGCGCCTTGAAAAAGTATTCATACCCCTTGAAATTTCCCACACTTTGTCATGTTACAACCAAGAACGTAAATGTATTTTATTGGGATTTTATGTGATAGACCAACACAAAGTGACACATAATTGTGAAGTGGAAGGAAAATTATAAATGATACAAATAAATATGTGAAACGTGTGGGGGGGCATTTGTATTCAGCCCCCTTTACTCTGATACCCCCAACTAAAATCTAGTGGAACCAATTGCCTTCAGAAGTCACAGAATTAGTAAACAGAGTCCCCCTGTGTATAATTTAATCTCAGTATAAAAACAGCTGTTCTGTGAAGCCCTCAGAGGTTTGTTAGAGAACCTTAGTGAACAAACAGCATCATGAAGGCCAAGGAACACACCAGACAGGTCAGGGATAAAGTTGTGGAGAAGTATAAAGCAGGGTCAGGTTATATAAAATCTCCCAAGCTTTGAAGATCTCACGGAGTTCTGTTCAATCCATCATCGGAAAATGGAAAGAGTATGGCACAACTGCAAACCTACCAAGACATGGCCGTCCACCTAAACTGACCGGGCCGGGCAAGGAGAGCATTCATCAGAGAAGCAGCCAAGAGGTCCATGGTAACTCTGGAGGAGCTGCAGAGATCCACAGCTCAGGGGGGAGAATCTGTCCACAGGACAACTATTAGTCATGCTTCTCCACAAATCTGCCCTTTATGGAAGAGTGACAAGAAGAAAGACATTGATGAAAGAAAGTCATAAGAAGTCCTGTTTGCAGTTTGTGAGAAGCCATGTGGGGGACACAGCAAACATGTGGGGGACACAGCAATCATGTGGGGGACACAGCAAACATGTGGGGGACACAGCAAACATGTGGGGGACACAGCAAACATTGGGGGACACAGCAAACATGTGGGGGACACAGCAATCATGTGGGGGACACAGCAAACATGTGGGGGACACAGCAAACATGTGGGGGACACAGCAAACATGTGGGGGACACAGCAAACATTGGGGGACACAGCGAACATGTGAGGGACACAGCAAACATGTGGGGGACACAGCAAACATGTGGGGGACACAGCAAACATGTGGGAGACACAGCAAACATGTGAGGGACACAGCAAACATGTGGGGGACACAGCAAACATGTGGGGGACACATCAGACATGTGGGGGACACAGCAATCATGTGGGGGACACAGCAAACATGTGGGGGACACAGCAAACATGTGGAAGAAGGTGCTCTGGTCAGATGAGACCAAAATTGAACTTTTTGGCCTAAAAGCAAAACGCTATGTGTGGGGAAAACTAACACTGCACATCACCCTGAACACACCATCCCCACCGTGAAACATGGTGGTGGCAGCATCATGTGGTGAGGATGCTTTTCTTCAGCAGGGACAGGGAAGGTGGTCAGAGTTGATGGGAAGATGGATGGAGACAAATACAGGACAATCTTAGAAGAAAATCTGTTAGAGTCTGCAAAAGACTTGAGACTGGGGGGAGGTTCACCTTCCAGCAGGACAACGACCCTAAAGTACAGCCAGAGCTACAATGGAATGGTTTAGATCAAAGCATATTCATGTGTTAGAATGGCCCAGTCACAGTCCAGACCTAAATCCCATTGAGAATCTGTGGCAAGACTTGAAAATCGCTGATCACAGACGCTCTCCATCCAATCTGACAGAACTTGAGATATTTTACAAAGAAGAATGGGCAGAAATGTCCCTCTCTAGATGTGCAAAGCTGGTAGAGACACCCCCAAAAAGACTTGCAGCTGTAATTACAGAGAAAGGGGGTTCTACAAAGTATTGACTCCGGGGGGGCGCCATACAAATGTCCCCCCCCACACTTTTCACATATTTATTTGTATCATTTTCCTTCCACTTCACAATTATGTGCCCCTTTGTGTTGGTCTATTACATAAAATCCCAATAAAATACATTTACGTTTTTGGTTGTAACATGAGAGCATAGGGAAAATTTCAAGGGGTATGAATACTTTTCAAGGCACTGTACCTGGGATCAATACGTGAACGTTATCAAAGTTCAGATGATGAATCCAAACCAAATCAACGAGAGCCGAATCCTAGAAATCAGTAATGATCATTTTCTTAGGCAGGTGATTGTCAATCAGACGGCCTTGTGGGCTGGGGGGGGGGGGGGGGGCAGGGAGCAGCAATTTTAATAATGCTTAATTCCTTTAACCACTTCAGCTGCGGAAGGTTTTACCCACTTCATGACCTGGCCATTTTTTTTTATTCAGCACTGTGCTACTTTAAAGTGGTTGTAAGCCCTGTAAAAATTTTTTTTTTTAAAACCAACCTGCAAGACAAAGGCATAATGAGCTAGTATGACTAGCATACTAGCTCATTATGCATCACTTACTTTAGATCGGGGCCCCCGAAGCCGTCCTCGTCTCCCTCTCCAGCCGCAGCCATCGCTGCGGCGATAGCCGGAAGGTTACTTTCGGGTATCGCCGCTCCAGCCAATCACAGCGCCGCTCCGGGGCTGTGATTGGCCGGAGCGGCGAAGACGTGACTCCGCGCATGCGCGCGGGAGCTGTCAAATCCGGCTAAGCCGGATTTGTGAATAAGATTAACCCTATGAATGCGCCGTTGTCTACGTAGACACCGATGCATGTCATTTTTAGAAAATATCTCCTAAATCGTGTGGGTTAAGGAGATATTTCTTGCACTTACAGGTGAGCCTTAATCTAGACCTACCTGTAGGTGCAAGTTGCATAAGTGGGTTTACAAACACTTTAAGCCTTTCCTATAGGTGCTTGCAGCATCTCCTAAACCTACATGGTCTAGGAGATATTTGCAATTTCCCCGAATGACGCCTTGAACTGCGCATGCGCCGTCTTGAAAGGGCATGCTGTGCCGTTTCAAGCTAGGGTCATGCCGTGACGTCAGGCACGGGAGTGACGTCATGCGACTCCGGCCAAGTCACGGAGCCGGAGTACGCGGCCCCGGAAGGAAGAGGGGTGAAGAATGGACGCTCGCTGCCAGTGAGGAAGACGGTGACATTGCGGGCTTCTCCTGCAGGTAAGTGACACATAATGGAGTAATGCGATGTATACTAGCCCATTATGCTTCATTGGACGCCTAGGAGGAGGGGAGGAGCTGGAAGCCTCCATAAAGGAGAGGACACAGTGCCGAGACGCTGCACCCTGCTGCCTGCCAACCGCTGCCGCCGATGGGGAAAGTGCCAGACTGACCGACAAACAGCGCGGGAGGGGGGGGGGGGGGGTCGTGGGTGCCGCTCGGGCGGGTTGTTTGGTTGTTTGCCACCCCCCCCCAAAAAAAAACACCAGCCACCACTGATTGGATGAACTGTTGTTCTCGGCTATCGAAAGCTGTATACGATCACTTCTAAAGTGGTATTTTTCGTATGATTTTCTGAATGTGTGTACAGGTCTTTAGACGGGGAACCGAGCGATTGGTAGCGTTTGATCACTCGGTTCTCCCTGATGGTCACCAGCTCTCTGCTCTGCCCCCCCCCCTGCGCGCTCACTGTGGAGAGGGTGAAAGCGGCCTGCTCAGGCTCTCAGCAGCTGGCAGAGAGGCTGAGCCGCTGCCGGTCTTAGCATGTGGGCGGATCCCAACCCCGCGGTCTCGATCTTTCTCGAGCCTAGACCGGCTCTGTGACGTCAGCCGACAATGGACTTCAGCCCGCTCTCTGCTGAAAACAGATCACAGGAGTGCAGAACGCACTCCACTCTTGTGATCCACAGGAGAAGTCCAGCCAGACCAGCTTTTCCCCCGCGCTTCTCCTTTAACCGCTTGTCTACCGCCCGCCGTCAAATGACGGCGGGATGAATACCCTCTCGTTCTGGGCGGACGTCATATGACCCGATGCGCATCCCCGGTGGCCCAGTAACTGAGCAGGACCGTGGATCTGTGTGTGTAATGATGGGGTGTAAACACAGAGATCCACGTCCTGTCAGGGAGAGGAGACCGATGGTGTGTCCCTTGTACATAGGAACTACCATCGGTCACCTCCCCCAGTCAGTCCCCTCCCCCCACAGTTAGAATCACTCCCTAGGAAACACATTTAACCCCTTGATCGCCCCCTAGTGTTAACCCCTTCCCTGCCAGTCACATTTATACAGTAATTAATGCATTTTTATAGCACCAAAAATGTGTCAAAAGTGTCCGATGTCTCCGCCGCAATATCGCAGTCACGATAAAAATCGCTGATCACCGCCATTACTAGTAAAATAATAATAATATTTTTTTTTTTGGGGCGTGAAGGTTTATTTAATGGTGGGGATGGAGGAGGAGGGGATTTAATTAAGGGGAGGGAAGGGAGGGGGGAAAAGGAGGAAATTTGTATTTATTTTTTGTCTTTGGGATGGGGGGATATTACAGGTCCTTCTCAAAAAATTAGCATATTGTGATAAAGTTCATTATTTTCTGCAATGTACTGATAAACATTAGACTTTCATATATTTTAGATTCATTACACACAACTGAAGTAGTTCAAGCCTTTTCTTGTTTTAATATTGATGCTTTTGGCATATAGCTCATGAAAACCCAAAATTCCTATCTCAAAAAATTAGCATATCATGAAAAGGTTCTCTAAACAAGCTATTAACCTAATCATCTGAATCAACTAATTAACTCTAAACACCTGCAAAAGATTCCTGAGGCTTTTAAAAACTCCCAGCCTGGTTCATTACTCAAAACCGCAATCATGGGTAAGACTGCCGACCTGACTGCTGTCCAGAAGGCCATCATTGACACCCTCAAGTAAGAGGGTAAGACACAGAAAGAAATTTCTGAACGAATAGGCTGTTCCCAGAGTGCTGTATCAAGGCACCTCAGTGGGAAGTCTGTGGGAAGGAAAAAGTGTGGCAGAAAACGCTGCACAACGAGAAGAGGTGACCGGACCCTGAAGAAGATTGTGGAGAAGGACCGATTCCAGACCTTGGAGGACCTGCGGAAGCAGTGGACTGAGTCTGGAGTAGAAACATCCAGAGCCACCGTGAACAGGCATGTGCAGGAAATGGGCTACAGGTGCCGCATTCCCCAGGTCAAGCCACTTTTGAACCAGAAACAGCGGCAGAAGCGCCTGACCTGGGCTACAGAGAAGCAGCACTGGACTGTTGCTCAGTGGTCCAAAGTACATTCGGAAATCAAGGTGCCAGAGTCTGGAGGAAGACTGGGGAGAGGGAAATGCCAAAATGCCTGAAGTCCAGTGTCAAGTGCCCACAGTCAGTGATGGTCTGGGGTGCCATGTCAGCTGCTGGTGTTGGTCCACTGTGTTTTATCAAGGGCAGGGTCAATGCAGCTAGCTATCAGGAGATTTTGGAGCACTTCATGCTTCCATCGGCTGAAAAGCTTTATGGCGATGAAGATTTCATTTTTCAGCACGACCTGGCACCTGCTCACAGTGCCAAAACCACTGGTAAATGGTTTACTGACCATGGTATTACTGTGCTCAATTGGCCTGCCAACTCTCCTGACCTGAACCCCATAGAGAATCTGTGGGATATTGGGAAGAGAAAGTTGAGAGACGCAAGACCCAACACTCTGGATGAGCTTAAGGCCGCTATCGAAGCATCCTGGGCCTCCATAACACCTCAGCAGTGCCACAGGCTGGTTGCCTCCATGCCACGCCGCATTGAAGCAGTCATTTCTGCAAAAGGATTCCCGACCAAGTATTGAGTGCATAACTGAACAGAATTATTTGAAGGTTGACTTTTTTTGTATTAAAAACACTTTTCTTTTATTGGTCGGATGAAATATGCTAATTTTTTGAGATAGGAATTTTGGGTTGTCATGAGCTGTATGCCAAAATCATCAATATTAAAACAAGAAAAGGCTTGAACTACTTCAGTTGTGTGTAATGAATCTAAAATATATGAAAGTCTAATGTTTATCAGTACATTACAGAAAATAATGAACTTTATCACAATATGCAAATTTTTTGAGAAGGACCTGTAGATTAAAATTAATGTGATGTTATGTATGTCAATAACTATGTGTTAAATAAAATAAAAAAATATTATAAGAGAGTAAAAGAAGGGAAAAAAAAAATATTAAAAATGCTATAAAACTATCCCCTATTTTGTAGCCGCTATAACTTTTGCGCAAACCAATAAATATACGCTTATTGCGATTTTTTTATTTTTTTTACCAAAAATATGTAGAAGAATACGTATCGGCCTAAACTGAGGAAAAAAATTGTTTAAAAAAAAAAAAAAAGAAAAAAGGGTTTTTATTATAGCAAAAAGTAAAAAAATATTGTATTTTTTTCAAACTTGTCCCTCTTATTTTGTTTATAGCGCAAAAAAAACAAAACGCAGCAGTGATCAAACACCACCAAAAGAAAGCTCTATTTGTGGGGAAAAAATGATAAAAATGTTATATGTGTACAATGTTGCATGACTGCGCAATTGTCATTCAAAGTGTGACAGCGCTGAAAGCTGAAAAATGGCCTGGGCAGGAAGGGGGTGAAAGTGCCCGGTAGGCAAGGGGTTAAAGAGGAACTAAACTCATCGATTTAACAGTTTCGGAATAAAGTTTCATTCCCAGCACGTGCCCGGGAATGCTAACTGTCACATTCTCTTGAATTCTCAACCAAACTGTCAAACCATCCAATGGCCGGTGTCATAACCGATCACATGGCAGTTGAAGATCAAACAGAAGCCAAGATGGCAGCTTCCTTGGCTGAAAACGATAGGAAGGTTTAGTTCCGCTTTAAGGACGTCTCCTAGGTATTAAAAGAATTTTACAATTTGCGTGTGTAGCGATACCCCCAGCTAAGAGGGCCGCTGGTTTGATTTGTTTCGGGCCTTGTAACACTCACTGTCAACCCCCGGCAATTGGCTCTACCCTCCCCTGGTACAGTCAGTAGGGGAGGATGGGATTGTGTAACCTGTGATTCTTGGCAGCACAATCCCACAATAAAGACACACAACAGTATGGTGTAACTATCACTAACCGTTTCTCCTGCACAGTAAATGACACCAACAACTGATATACTTAACTCTGGTACTTTACTAAAAATAATGGTTAAGCAGATAAAACAGTATACATAGACATATGCAGAGCCCTACAATGAAAGAAATGTTTGATCACACAGACAGATATACAATTCTATAATAAGAAGCTAACGAACCCCGCTGCAGCTCTTCTCCCTCGTGGGCAAGATGGCGCCCAGTAGTGTCACTACTACTACTAAGTCAGGCCTGACTGTCATGATCAGTGTCATTGCCTGGGTCACCTGCTGGTGGTGCTATTGCTTTCAGCACCAAAGGGTGCAGTTCTGGTGGCCACCAGCGGGTGTCTCCCATTTGTCTGGAGCCGAAATCATCTCCTGCAATCAGGCGTCACCTGAGACTGATTGCAGGAGGTGTGTATAAATACCCAGCAGACACTAAAGCATTTGCTCTGGTATTGTCTTGGAACCCAGACCTGTATGCCTGAACCTGAACCTGAACCTGAACCTGAACCTTGTGACCTGTTACCTTGTATCCTGTGTTCCTGAACCCTGCATCCATCCCTGGACCCCTGCCTCTGTACCTTGTATCCTGTGTTCCTGAACCCTGCATCCATCCCTGGACCCCTGCCTCTGTACCTTGTATCCTGTGTTCCTGAACCCTGCATCCATCCCTGGACCCCTGTCTTGCAGACTCATCCCTTCCTCCTGTTGTCCCTTCCGGCTCCCTGTTCAATCGGACTGATCTCTCGTGTATGACCCTGGCTTGATTACATTTACGCTTTAATCTCTAAACTGTATTCACGTTGGTGTAGGGAGTGGTTTTGTGTGTCACTGTGGTTGTTTGCTGGTTGCCTTTATTGTTTTAGGAATTATCCTTTCAATAAACTCATATATATATTTACTTACCTTGTGCCTAGTTCCTTTAGTGCAGCCCACTGATCTGCGTACCCTGTGCTGGATGCCGTGTTAGGCTTCCGTGACACTGACTGTACTATGTGAAAGTTCTGCAGAGAAAGATCTTCGCTAGCAAACGGTGGTGCACTTTCTGGAACAATTTGTAATCCACGAGAATAAAGGAATGTGACAACGTGATGACCCAGAACAAATCTACTAGAGTTATTCAATGCACTGTCTCTCCAGTGTGCAACCGCAAACACCAACGTTAGTTCCGAACAACAGTTACTGGGTCTAGAGATCCTGTATTATCCTCACGAGCAAGTGCTCTCTCACCCAACCGGAACAGTCCGTGTCCGTATCTTCCGTTGCTGTGTCTCGGTACACAGATTCCACGACACCCGGGCCTTCGGTCCTCCTGGTGGTAGCAGAACAGCAGCAGGATGTCCCTCAGGCTCCTCAGTTGATACGGAAGGCTCTTTGGAATAATACAGGCCTAGGCTTCAGGCCCTGTATTCTCAGCAGACTCAGCACAGAGTTCCACTTGCTGGGCGGGCGGTGTCCAAAGAGAAAGTTCTCAGGCCCGCCCTCTGGTTAAATACCCCGCCCCAGCAGTCCTTGCGCAGGGAAATGCATCCTGGGTATGGTGGTCTCTGGGCCTTAAAGCAAACACCCGCTACACGTGGAATAAGCATTAATAATACAATTGTTTTTCCCTGCCAAACAGTATTAAACCCATTTATTTATTTTTTTGCATTAGTCCCCCCAGGGCAGTGATCAGCCCCCAATGCCATTTTTTATTTTTTGACAACCCGCGGGCCTATTAGCCCAGAAAATGGTCACAAATGATTTTAAAGATTTGACTCCCAATGGAGGTTTGGATCTTCAGCACAGTTCCCCGACCACCCCCCCCCCCCCAGCGGACTGAACCCAGGTACGTTCCTATCATCCTCAGTCCAGACAAGGAGAAGACATGGAGCACACCGAGCTGACATGGAGGAATAGGAGTCACACAGCAGAGAGACATAGAGGGATGACACAGCCCAGGGGGTGCGATAGGAGGGGGAGGGGGCGGCGACCGCTGTGAGCCGCATAACATTATCATCTCTGGCCCTCGTTTAATAACTTGTCACTATATTCAGTCAGATCATTTGTTACACCAGAGGGTGACCTCTTCCTTTCTTCACCCCGAGCTGCACATGAGTAACCCTTCACATGCAGAACGTTTTATACATGGAGCGGGAGGTCACGTCAAGGGCGTTCCTCCCAGCCCACGTCCGCTTCTCATCATCCGTAACATACAAGTTCTGCACTTTTCATAGATTCTTAGTTATGCCGCGTACACACGAGCGGAATTTCCGTCGGAAAAAAGTTGGTTGGTTTTTCCGACAGGAATTCCGCTCAAGCTTGGCTTCACACACACGGTCACTAGGGTGACAACATTTCCAAACTACCATTCAGGGACACCCTCCCCCCCTTCCCAAAAATCAGCTTGTGCTGTAACGAATCACAGCACAGTGTTTGGACACAAGAGGCGGGATTTATGATTTCTCCAATCACAAGCAGGGGGCGGGGATTGTGCTCCTCCAGGCATTCCCGGCCAGGACAAGTACTGTCAGTGAGTAAAGCGGTGATGTGGCAGCCTTTTTTGGGGGCATCAGATTTGCCCGGGGGAGTGGCTGTGTCAGTTTCATTCCGGGACACTGTATTGTCCTGGAATGAATGTGCCCGGGACAGACCTGCAAAATGCGGGACTGTCCCGGGCAATCCGGGACACGTGGTCACCCTAACGGTCACACAAAAGTTCTCTGAACTTTCAAACGTCAAGAACGCGGTGACGTACAACACTACGACGAGCCGAGAAAAAGAAGTTCAATGCTTCCGAGCATGCGTCGAATTGTTTCTGAGCATGCGTGTGTTTTTTTTCCCGTCGGAATTGCATCCAGACGAACAGAATTTCCGATAGGAACTTTTTCCGTTGCAAAAATAGAGAACCTGCTCTCAATCTTTTGCTGGCGGAAATTCAGACAGAAAAAGTCTGAGGGAGCCAATTCCGCTCGTGTGTACGGGGCATTACATTTAACCACTTGCCGACCGCCTCCTGTACTTATACGTCGGCAGAATGACACGTACAGGCACATCCACGTACCTGTACGTCCCTTTTTACTGCCTGACGTGTGGTCGCGCGTGCGCCGCCGGTGGCGCGCTCGCGACCCTGCTGCCTTCCCCGTGAGTCAGACCGCGGGTCCCGCGGACTCGATCGCCGCGGGGATCCCCGCGATCGTCTCACGGAGGTATAGAGCGGGGAGAGGCTTGTGTAAACATCTCCCCGCTCCGCCTAGTGACAATGACACGGATCTCGGCTCTTTGTACTCGGAGTGGAGATCGGTGTCATGTGACACACAGCCCATCCCCCCTGCATTTAGAAACATAATGCAGGGAACACTTAACCCCTACAGCGCCACCTAGTGGTTAACCCCTTCCCTGCCAGTATCATTTACACAGTAATCAGTGCATTTTTATAGCTGTGATCGCTGTAAAAATGACAATGGTCCCAAAAATGTGTCAAAAGTGTCCGATGTGTCCGCTATAATGTCGCAGTCATGAAAAAAATCGCTGATCACCGCCATTACTAGTAAAAAAAAAAAAAAATTAATAAAAATGCCATTAAACTACCCCCTATTTTGTAGACGCTATAACTTTTGCGCAAACCAATCAATAAACGCCGATTGCGTTTTTTTTTACCAAAAATATGTAGCAGAATACGTATCGGCCTAAACTGATGGAAAAAATTATTTTTTTTTATATATTTTTTGGGGATATTTATTATAGCAAAAAGTAAAAAATATTGAATTTTTTTCAAAATTGTCGCTCTATTTTTGTTTATAGCGCAAAAAAGAAAAACCGCAGAGGTGATCAAACACCACCAAAAGAAAGATCTATTTGTGGGAAAAAAAGGACGTCAACTTTGTTTGGAAGCCATGCCGCACGACCGCGCAATTGTCAGTTAAAGCGAAGCAGTGCCGAATCGCAAAAAGGGGCCTGGTCTTTATGCTGCGTATTGGTCTGGAGCTGAAGTGGTTAAAGAATCCTAAATAAAATATATTGCCCATCACACAATAAAATACATTGCCTCCCACCCCTCCCCCCATTGGGGCTCATTCACACTACGCATGCGCACTGGTGTCCATTGTGAATGCACGGTGCCCTGAGCTGCAACACATTTCAGTGGTTGCTTTTTTCTTTTTTCCCCCTCACTATAAATATATCTTATGCAACACATCCCACCTTCTTCAATGCACAGCGTCACCGAGCAGCTTGTTGGTGTGAACCCAAGCCAAAGGACAAGTGGCGGCTGGTGTTTTTTTCTTTTGGGGGTGCGGCAAACAGCCACCCCCCCATGGTCGGTCGGTGGCAGCAAACCCCCCCACCCCCCGGGACATCAAAGCCCCGCACTTACCCCATCTAGGAAGCGGGCGGTCAGGCAGAGTGTCCGGCGACTTTCTTCCTCCTCCTGTGGTGTGGATTACGGCGCAGTGCATCCTCCTCTTCCTCCTAGGCGTCCAATAGGATCACCTGACCTTTCAGCCAATCGGGAAATGGGTATCAGACCCGCGCTTTCTGACTGGCGGAGATGCGGTTCAGTGTTAGAAAAGCGAATATTCATTTTCTTTTCTAACACATCTGGGTGGGCTCCTGGCGCAATGCTCTGCGCCCCGAGCCCACCCGATTTTCTAGCCTATTAGAGCCTCAGGCTCTAATCAGGTGCTTCAAACCCCTCCCCCCCCCACTGTAATTCATGCACCCGGCGTCCTGAAAGGGGTCGGACACATTAATAGGGGGGGCTGTGGTGGCCATGGATGAATTTATGCTACGCACGAATCTATCCATTATTCATAGAGGGGGTGGCATGATAGAGGGGGTGGCATGATAGAGGGGGTGGCATGATAGAGGGGGTGGCACCCGTGCACCCTTAATGGATGGGCTGCCCTTGCATAGGACATACAGGAAAGGTTGGCTTAGCATGTCTGCTTTATGACACTTGGATCCTCTATTCAAATCACAGCCAGGACACTGTCTGCATGGAGTCTGCACATTTTCCCTGTGCTTGTGTGGCTTTCTTCCCACACTCCAAAGACATGGTCGTAGGGTAATTGGCCCTAGTATGTGAGTGAGGGACATGGGACAAACTTGTGTTTGTTCAGAACCCGGTTCGGATCTGAACCCAGAAGTTAAAGAGGTTGTAAACCCCAATAAAAAATAAATAAAAAATCACATACTAGCTCATTAGGAAATACTTACCTTAGAACAAAGCCCTGCAGCGGCGCCCGCACATCGCTAAGACCGGCGACATCTTCCCCGTAGCTTTTTCCGGGTTTGTGGGCTCCGGCGCTATAAGTGACCAGAGCCGCGATGACGTTCCCATATGCAATGCCCTTGGGAGAGCAGATAGTAGGATTTTTATAACAGCTTACCTGTAAAATCCTTTTCTTGGAGTACATCACGGGACACAGAGCAGCATAGTCATTACTAATGGGTTATATAGAATTACCTTCAGGTGCTGGCACTGGCAACTTCCAAAACAGGAAGTACCCTCCCCTATATAAGCCCCTCCCATCCGGGAGTACCTCAGTTTTGTAGCAAAGCAATACGTGTCCCCAAAAGAGGGGTGGGAGCTCTGTGTCCCGTGATGTACTCCAAGAAAAGGATTTTACAGGTAAGCTGTTATAAAAATCCTATTTTCTTTCTCGTACATCACGGGACACAGAGCAGCATAGTCATTACTATGTGGGACGTCCCAAAGCAATGCCAAATGAGGGGGGGGGGGATACACCATACATAAGCTGGGCGCCATCAGGCATGAGGATCTTTTGCGGCCTGCAACACACTGCGCCCAAAGGCGACATCCTCCTGACTTCTAACGTCCACCTGGTAGAACCTAGTAAACGTGTGTACTGAAGACCATGTTGCGGCCTTACAGATTTGAGCCAGGGAGGCCTGGTGATGCACTGCCCATGAAGTTCCAACTGCTCTCGTGGAGTGCGCCCTAACTTTGAACGGAGGCGGTCTCCTTCTCAAGCCATAGGCTTGTATTATGACCTGTCGAATCCACTTGGCTAAAGTAGATTTTGATGCTGCCTGACCCTTTCTGGGGCCTTCCGGCAGAATAAACAAAGTATCCGTTCTACGAATCTGAGTAGTGGCTTTTAGATAAGCTTTAACTGCTCTTACTACATCCAAAGAATGCAATAACTTTTCCTCTACCGAACTAGGTTTGGGGAAAAAAGAAGGAAGAACCACATCCTGGTTCAAGTGAAACCTCGATACCACCTTAGGAAGAAAGGCTGGGTGAGGGCGTAACACTACTCTGTCCTTATGGATAACCAGATATGGCTCTTTACAGGACATGGCGGCTAATTCCGACACTCTTCTAGCCGAGCATATGGCTACTAAAAATATAAATTTTCTGGTGAGTAGAACCAAGGAAATGTGCCGCAAAGGTTCAAACGGCTGCTTCTGCAGAACCGACAGAACCAAATTTAGATCCCATGGGCATATGGGAGCCTTAATCGGTGGAATAATACGAGTCACACCTTGCATAAAGGATTTGACAAGTGAATGCATAGCCAGGGGCCTTTGAAATAATATTGACAAGGCCGAAACCTGGCCCTTGACAGTACTTAAGGCAAACTTCCTGTCTACAGCCCACTGCAGGAAGTCCAGAATTCTGCCTATAACGTACTTACGTGGATGCCACTTTCTGGCCTCGCACCAAGTGATGTACGCCTTCCAAACTCTATAGTAGATCTGCCTGGATACAGGCTTCCTGGCATTGATTATAGTTGATACCACAGAGTTAGAGAGACCTCTCTTCTTTAGGATGTGGGATTCAATAGCCAGGCCGTTAAACTTAGAGTTAGTAAGGAAGGGTGGTATATCGGTCCTTGCGAAAGCAGGTCCGGACGACGTGGAAGGGTCCAAGGACTCCCCACAGACATTTTGATGATCTCCGCGTACCAGGCCCTTCGGGGCCACGCTGGAGCCACCAGGATCACCGGCTTCTTCTCCAACCTGACTCTGCGAAGGAGTCGAGGCAACAATTGTAGCGGAGGGAATGCATATATCAGTCTGAACTGATCCCAAGGGAACACCAGAGCATCCGAGCCGCAAGCGAGGGGATCCCTTGTCCGGGAGACAAATCTGTCCACCTTTGCGTTGAATCTGGATGCTAGCAGATCTACATCCGGTGTTCCCCACCGCTGACATATTGCTCGGAAGACCTCGGGATGAAGGGACCATTCCCCTGGGCATAACTGTTGGCGACTCAGAAAGTCCGCCTTCCAATTCTTTACCCCTGGAATGAAGACAGCTGATATACATGGGACATGCTTTTCTGCCCATTCCAGGATGTGACTTACTTCCCTCTGGGCTGCACGACTCCTGGTGCCTCCCTGATGATTGATATATGCCACTGCTGTGGCATTGTCTGATTGAATTCTGACAGGGGACCCTTGGAGTCTGGATGTCCAGGCTACTAGGGCGTACCGGGCTGCTCGTATCTCTAAGAGATTGATGGGCAGGGTTTTTACTACATTTGACCATCTGCCCTGGAGAGACCATTGCTCCAGTACTGCCCCCCAGCCTGTAAGGCTGGCATCTGTAGTGACCACCTTCTAAGATATCGGGCTGAAGGGTTTTCCCTTCTGGAGATTCTGGGGGATCAACCACCAGCAGAGACTCTTCCGAACGGAAGGGGACAAAGCCATCGGGAAGTCTAGAGCCTGAACTTTTCCGTTCCAGGCTGACAATATGGCCCTTTGTAAATTCCTTGAGTGGAATTGGGCGTATGGCACAGCTTCGAATGATGCTACCATCTTTCCTAGCAGCCTCATGCACAGGCGTATGGACGGCTGTCTTTTTGCACAAAGCAGACGGACCAAGCCCCTCAAAGAGGATACCTTGTTTAGAGGTAAGAAAATCTTCCTCTGGTCTGAATCCAGCCGTAGCCCTAGATATACCAGGTTTTTCACTGGCTGTAGGGCTGACTTGTCCAGGTTGATGACCCAACCGTGAGATTCTAGATACTTGATTGTATCGACAATTACCACTTCTAGCTTGGCAACTGAGTGGTCCATCAACAACAGGTCGTCTAGGTATGCCATTATCGTTACACCCCGTGTTCTTAGATCGGCCAACAGTGGGGCCAGAATTTTTGTGAACACTCGTGGTGCTGTGGCCAGACCGAATGGTAAGGCTCTGAACTGAAAATGGCGCCCTTCTACTGCAAAGCGTAGGAATTTTTGATGACCTGGAAAGATGGGAACATGCAAGTAAGCATCTTTGACGTCGATCGAGGCTAACCATTCCTCCCCTTGTAGGGCAGCGGTGACCGATCGGATCGACTCCATCCGGAAAGACCGGACGTTTAGAAATTTGTTTAGACTCTTTAGGTCCAATATGGGTCTTATGTCCCCGTTTGGCTTCGGGACTGTGAAAAGGTTTGAGTAGAAACCCAACCCCCACTCTTCCATAGGAACCTCCATAATTACTCCTTGGAGCAATAGTTGTTCTAACGCCAATAGGAGAGACCCTCTTTTCAGAGGGTCTCTTGGCATGCCTGACCACATAAAATGGGACGGAGGAGACTCTTTTAACTCCAACTTGTATCCCAGAGTTACTGCGGAGAGCACCCATCTGTCTTTGATCGTCTCCCGCCAGGTCTCTGCGAACAACTGAAGTCTTCCCCCCACCCGTTTGAGTGGGGGCAGCCCTTCATAGGCTTGACTTGGAGGCTGGTTTAGTACCTCTTCGGATCCAGGGCTTTTTATTACCCTGTGGCTGTCCCTGATTTTTACCTCCTGAGTTTGACCGAGGAGGTCGTCGGAACTGCTTAGTAGCAGACGTCGCAGGGATAGGAGAGGTAGTCCTCTTAAAAGATGGACCCCTAGACCTCTTTTTAATTGGTAAGAGAGTACTTTTACCACTGGAAATCTTCTGGATATACTTATCCAGGTCTTCGCCAAAAAGGCGTTCCCCATTAAATGGGAAGCTAACTTCTTACAGGGAGCTTCAGCAGACCAGTTCTTGAGCCACAGAAGCCTACGCATATGTACCAAAGACAGCGTGAGGCGGGAGGCCTGATGGATAGAATCCTTGATGGCGTCAACCGCAAAGCATAATGCTCTAGGCAGATCAGCCAGAGCCTGGGCCTGTTGGTCTGGCAAATCCCTCAGGACCATTTTCATTTGATCCTTTAAAGCTTGGCAGACCCCAATAGCTGCCACTGCTGGCTGTGTAACAGCCCCTGCTGTGGAAAAAGCAGATTTTAATAAAGATTCCAATTTTTTATCCACTGGATCTTTGAACATTTGAACATTATCTACTGGGCATGTCAGTGATTTGTTCACAGAAGAGATGGCTGCATCCACCGTAGGAACATTCCATCTCTGGGTGAACTTTTCCTCCATGGGATAGATCACCGGAAATTTCTTAGGTGGAACAAATAGTTTATCAGGATGTTCCCAGTCCTGGTATATAAGTCCTTCCAATAATGGATGAATTGGAAAGGAGCAATTAACCTGGGGAGCTTTTAGCGACCCCAATGAGGAGACAGCAGTAGTTGATGGTTCAACAAGAGGCATTTTAAATGCAGATCGAACCATGTCAGTTAGGGTCTGGACCCACAATCTTTCAGTCTGTGATGCTGAAAATGGTTCATCTACTGTCGATTCCTCAAAAACAGAGCTAACCTCCTCCTGATCCCCTTCAGGTAGGTCGGTCCCTTCCTGGGACTGTTGCTCTGCCAACAGGCACTCTAATGGAGGTGATGGAGATCTGGCGCGCTTTCTTTCCTGTAGAGAAGAAGCGATCAATGCTGCCAATCTCTGCTCCAATCCCTCCAGAGTTGAGGAAAAAACCTCCTCTGTTATATATGCAGGAGCAGGTGGACTGAGGACAGCCGCAGTACCTGGCACTCCCGGGGGTTCCTTATGGGTATTAACCTCTGATTTCTCAGGGGAGGAGGGTGCAGATGACTGCTCCAGATCCTCAGAGCCCGATGGAGACCCCCTACACTTCCTGAGAGGTATATCTCGGAGTTTTTTAGGCGGCATATTCCTTAGTTCAAAGCTGAGGTATTCCAGCCGCAATACACCCCTTACTGAAATAGTCTAATGCAATTTGCTGCTATGTACATCAGTGGGTGTCTACTAATGCGTCTTTCTGGGGATGCCTGTATCAACTGCCCGCTGTAAGCCCCTATACCATGCTACCAGCTCCTTTTCATGCTCTGTGTCCATAGCAAGCAGCGTGGACTGAGTCCTTTTATCTTGCTGGGACGCCCGCACATGCGCAGAAGCGCTGGGTGCACAGAGCGCGTCATCCGCCAGGCTCCGCCCCCTTTTTTGAAGCTAAACCTTATAAAAAGAAAGCATGTGTGCGCGCGTGCGCGCGTGCGCGCGTGCACGTGTGCGCTCTTGGCGCCATGTAGGGAGAGGAGCCAGGGTCCCTGTTTCACCAGGACTCGGGGATGGAAGGAAACTACTTGGCAGCATGACAGAGGAATGCAGCTTCCCTGATAGAGAGCTCACTCATCTGCCTGGACTTTCACCATGGAAGGAATAGTCCCAAGAAAAAAGACGTTCCACAGCGGCCTCTAGTGGACAAACACAGGTACCGCACCTTTGTCTTTTTTTTTTTTTTTTTTAAAACCTCCTTTATGAAAAACATTTCCAGGTTTACAGTTTTTTTAAAACTTCCCTTATGAAAAAACATTTCTAGGATTTCTTACGCATATACAGCTATTAGCGGGAATACCTTTTAGGTAACAGGCAGAAAGACATATTAGGCTTGGGGGTCCCCTCAATAGAACCAAGTTCCTGAGGGGCCCCCACTTACCTTTTCCCCGCCGCAGGACTTTGTTTGGTCCACAGAAGCCCAAACTTCACCTTTCACGGCAGGCATTGTACTAGACCTTCAGGGACCGGGTTCCCAAGGATTCCACTCCCCTGGACCTGTATAGCACCCTGCACAGATAGCCTCTTGGTTTTGGGTATGACCAGAGCTCTGGATCCCAGGGTCCAGCCCTCCTAAGAGAGGCATTACAGGCAAAACCCTGCTCTTCTCTGCAAGGCCCGGGTACCGACCGTTTAGCTATGAAGCTTTTTTGGTCGGATCCGGAATAGCTTGCTAAGGCCCAGAGAACCTGTACACAAGCCCAGATGAATACATGTTAACCTTGGCCAACACCTTAGACACTGGCAAAAAACTGAGGTACTCCCGGATGGGAGGGGCTTATATAGGGGAGGGTACTTCCTGTTTTGGAAGTTGCCAGTGCCAGCACCTGAAGGTAATTCTATATAACCCACATAGTAATGACTATGCTGCTCTGTGTCCCGTGATGTATGAACAAGAAATAGTGACTGCAGGCTCCTGGGGAGAGCAGATATAGTGACTGCAGGCTCCTGGGGAGAGCAGATATAGTGACTGCAGGCTCCTGGGGAGAGCAGATATAGTGACTGCAGGCTCCTGGGGAGATCAGATATAGTGACTGCAGGCTCCTGGGGAGAGCAGATATAGTGACTGCAGGCTCCTGGGGAGAGCAGATATAGTGACTGCAGGCTCCTGGGGAGATCAGATATAGTGACTGCAGGCTCCTGGGGAGAGCAGATATAGTGACTGCAGGCTCCTGGGGAGAGCAGATATAGTGACTGCAGGCTCCTGGGGAGAGCAGATATAGTGACTGCAGGCTCCTGGGGAGATCAGATATAGTGACTGCAGGCTCCTGGGGAGAGCAGATATAGTGAATGCAGGCTCCTGGAGAGACCAGATATAGTGAATGCAGGCTCCTGGAGAGACCAGATATAGTGACTGCAGGCTCCTGGGGAGATCAGATATAGTGAATGCAGGCTCCTGGGGAGAGCAGATATAGTGACTGCAGGCTCCTGGGGAGATCAGATATAGTGACTGCAGGCTCCTGGGGAGACCAGATATAGTGACTGCAGGCTCCTGGGGAGAGCAGATATAGTGACTGCAGGCTCCTGGGGAGACCAGATATAGTGACTGCAGGCTCCTGGGGAGACCAGATATAGTGACTGCAGGCTCCTGGGGAGAGCAGATATAGTGACTGCAGGCTCCTGGGGAGAGCAGATATAGTAACTGCAGGCTCCTGGGGAGATCAGATATAGTGACTGCAGGCTCCTGGGGAGAGGAGATATAGTGACTGCAGACTCCTGGGGAGAGCAGATATAGTGACTGCAGGCTCCTGGGGAGAGCGGATATAGTGACTGCAGGCTCCTGGGGAGAGCGGATATAGTGACTGCAGGCTCCTGGGGAGACCAGATATAGTGACTGCAGGCTCCTGGGGAGACCAGATATAGTGACTGCAGGCTCCTGGGGAGAGCAGATATAGTGACTGCAGGCTCCTGGGGAGAGCAGATATAGTGACTGCAGGCTCCTGGGGAGAGCAGATATAGTGACTGCAGGCTCCTGGGGAGAGCAGATATAGTAACTGCAGGCTCCTGGGGAGATCAGATATAGTGACTGCAGGCTCCTGGGGAGAGGAGATATAGTGACTGCAGGCTCCTGGGGAGAGGAGATATAGTGAATGCAGGCTCCTGGGGAGAGCAGATATAGTGACTGCAGGCTCCTGGGGAGAGCAGATATAGTGACTGCAGGCTCCTGGGGAGAGGAGATATAGTGAATGCAGGCTCCTGGGGAGAGCAGATATAGTAACTGCAGGCTCCTGGGGAGAGCAGATATAGTGACTGCAGGCTCCTGGGGAGAGGAGATATAGTGACTGCAGACTCCTGGGGAGAGGAGATATAGTGACTGCAGGCTCCTGGGGAGAGCGGATATAGTGACTGCAGGCTCCTGGGGAGATCAGATATAGTGAATACAAGTAAATCATGTCTACACCATCTGGGTACTCAGCAGCCCTTTTTTATTGGCCTCAACTGCAAGTGTAAACGTAGCCTTTGACCACTGAGGGTTTAATGAGCTCTTATCGATTAATTAGCAAAGATGAGCTGTAGAGAGTTTGTTTTACGCACGGACAAAGCAAGACGCCAACGCAGCAGCCAGAGACAAAGGAGGCGAATGTCCACACAACACCGCATTGTCCTTGTTAAATAACTGAAAC
The DNA here is from genome assembly GCA_029206835.1 of Rana muscosa. NCBI lineage: Eukaryota > Metazoa > Chordata > Amphibia > Anura > Ranidae > Rana > Rana muscosa. Next base: position 4,936,838 of record CM055128.1, read on the forward strand.
AAAATAGATCCATGGGACCTCGTTCTTTAGCTGGAACCCGTCTCGTCTCCGCCCATCGCGCCACTTCTAGTTGAAGAGCTGCATCAGCCGTTGCACCTGAAGGGTTAATGAAGTTCCTCTCACGGTTGGCAGATACAAGTGGAGGATTAATTAGGTTCATTAGGAGGGGAAACCACTGCAAAGCCATCATTCTGCATTCAGATGGGGGAGCGCCTGGTGACAGCGAGGGGGTGTATCCACACAGAGAGACGCAGCTATTTTTCTGCCTATATATGTACATACGCTGTATATGAGCACGCCAGGGAAATCCAAAATCCTTCATTTTACCACCCCCCATCCTGCTTGTGGTTATAACTGTTTTCCTAGTTAATAGCTTTGATTATCTAATTAGGGTCCAGCTTCATAGATGTCAATGGGGGGCCATTTTTGTCCCTTTGGAGATCAGCTAGACAAGCTATTGTCACCCAAACGGCATGAGATGCCATGTGCTGCTTCCAATGCCACAAAAAGGCATTAAAACCTACAGGGGAGAGACTTTAATGGCGGAAAAAAAAAAAAAATTTTTTTTTTTCCTATGTGACTCTTTTATAAATAATATTTTTTTTAAATATTATTGTATTAAATATATAATTTTATATAGTCTCTATCATTTTACTGCACTTCCATCAGTACCTGGTTGATCCTGCCAGTCACCTTTCTACAATATTCTAAACTGATCACATAAAGCACAGGAGCTGATAATTTTTCATCCTCCGGCTGGCCATTCAGAGGTACAGAACACTGTGCAGACACACAGCATGCCTGTATTAAGTAATATGTTCAGCCTCCACGTCCCCTCTCCCAATAACAGCCTGCCTCTGGCGCATACCCCTTCTTAATCACAGCCTGCCTCTGGCACACACTCCCTCCCAATCACAGCCTGCCTCTGGCACACACCCCCTCCCAATCACAGCCTCCCTCTGGCACACACTCCCTCCCAATCACAGCCTGCCTTTGGCACACACTCCCTCCCAATCACAGCCTGCCTTTGGCACACACTCCCTCCCAATCACAGCCTGCCTTTGGCACACACTCCCTCCCAATCACAGCCTTCCTCTAGCACACGCACCCGCCCAATCACAGCCAGCCTCTTGAACACAGAGGGTGAGCTGTGGATGGGGGGGGGGGTTGGTGTGGACGGTGGGTAGAGGGTGAGCTGTGGATGAGGGGGGGGGGGGTGAACTGTGGATAGGGGGAGAGAGGATGAGCTGTGGATGGCACGGGAGAAGGTGAGCTGTAGATGAGGGGGGGTGGTGTGGACGGTGGGTAGAGGGTGAGCTGAGGACGACGGGGAGAGGGTGAACTGTGAATGGGGGGAGAGAAGGTGAGCTGTGCATGGGGGGAGAGGGTGAGCTGTGAATGAGGGGGAGGGTGAGGTGTGAATGGGGGGAGAGGGTGAGCTGTGGATGGGGGGAGAGAGGGTGAGCTATGGATCTGGGGGAGGATGAGGTGTGGATGGGGGGGAGAGGGTAAGCTGTGGATGGGGGAGAGAGGATGAGCTGTGGATGGCAGGGGAGAAGGTGAGCTGTGGATGGGAGTACAGAAGGTGAGCTGTGGTTGGAGTAGAGAGGGTGAGCTGTGAATGGGGGGAGAAAAGGTGAACTGTATATGGGGGTAAAGAAGGTGAGCTGTGGATGGGGGGGGAGAGCAGGTGAGCTGTGGATGGGGGAGAGAGGGTGAGCTGTGGATGGTGGGAGAGATGGTGAGCTGTTAATGGGGGGAGAGAAGGTGGGCTGTGGATGGGGGTTAAAGGGTGAGAGGGTGAGCTGTGAATTGGGGGAGAAAAGGTGAGCTGTGTATGGGGGTAAAAAAGGTGAGCTGTAGATGGGGGGGAGAGAAGGTGAGCTGTGGATGGGGGAGAGAGGGTGAGCTGTGGATGGGGAGAGAGAAGGTGAGCTGTGAATGGGTGGAGAGAAGGTGAGCTGTGAATGGGGGGAGAGAAGGTGAGCTGTGAATGGGGGGAGAGAAGGTGAGCTGTGAATGGGGGGAGAGAAGGTGAGCTGTGAATGGGGGGAGAAGGTGAGCTGTGGATGGGGGTAGAGAAGGTGGGCTGTGGGTGGGGGTAGAGAAGGTGAGCTGTGGATGGGGGGGAGAAGGTGAGCTGTGGATGGGGGTAGAGAAGGTGGGCTGTGGGTGGGGGTAGAGAAGGTGAGCTGTGGATGGGGGGGAGAAGGTGAGCTGTGGATGGGGGGAGAGAGGGTGAGCTGTGGACAGGGGTAGAGGGTGAGCTGTGGTTGGGGAGAGAAGGTGAGCTGTGGATGGGGGTACAGAAGGTGAGCTGTGGATGGGGGGGGAAGGGAAGGTGAGTTAAGGACAGTGGGTAGAGGGTGAGCTAAGGACATGGGTAGAGGGTGAGCTGTGGACACTGAGGAGAGGGTGAGCTGTGGATGGGGGAGAAAGGGTGAGCTGTGGTGGGGGTAGAAAAGGTAAGCTGTGGATGGGGGAGAGAGGGTAAGCTGTGGACCGGGTAGAGGGTGAGCTGTGGTTGGGGGAGAGAAGGTAAGCTGTGGACGGGGAGAGAGAGGGTGATCTGTGGATGGGGGTACAGAAGGTGAGCTGTAGATGGGGGAGAGAGGGGGAGCTGTGAATGGGGGGAGAAAAGGTGAGCTGTGTATGGGGGTAAAGAAGGTGAGCTGTGGATGGGGGAATGAGAGGGTGAGCTGTGGATGGGGAGAGAGAAGGTGAGCTGTGGACGGGGAGAGAGAGGGTGATCTGTGGATGGGGGTACAGAAGGTGAGCTGTTAATGGGGGAGAGAGGGTGAGCTGTAAATGGGGGGAGAAAAGGTGAGCTGTGTATGGGGGTAATGAAGGTGAGCTGTGGATGGGGGAATGAGCTGTGGACGGGGAGAGAGAGGGTGATTTGTGGATGGGGGTACAGAAGGTGAGCTGTTAATGGGGGAGAGAGGGTGAACTTTATATGGGGGGAGAAAAGGTGAGCTGTGTATGGGGGTAAAGAAGGTGAGCTGTGGATGGGGGAATGAGAGGGTGAGCTGTGGACAGGGAGAGAGAAGGTGAGCTGTGGACGGGGAGAGAGAAGGTGAGCTGTGGATGGGGGTACAGAAGGTGAGCTGTGGATGGGGGGAGAGAAAGTGGGCTGTGGATGGGGGAGAAAAGATGAGTTGTGGATTGGGTTGAGAGAAGGTGAGCTGTGAATGGCGGGGGAGAGAAGGTGAGCTGTAAATGGGGGGAGAGAAGGTGAGCTGTAAATGGGGGGAGAGAGAAGGTGAGCTGTAAATGGGGGGGTGAGAAGGTGAGCTGTGGATGGGGGGGGAAGGTGAGCTGTGGATTGGGGGGGAGAGAAGGTGAGCTGTGAATGGGGGGGAGAGAAGGTGAGCTGTGAATAGGGGGGGGAGAGAAGGTGAGCTGTGAATGGGGGGGAGAGAATGTGAGCTGTGATTGGGGGGAGAGAAGGTGAGCTGTGAATGGGGGGGAGAGAAGGTGAGCTGTGAATGGGGGGGAGAGAAGGTGAGCTGTGAATGGGGGGGAGAGAAGGTGAGCTGTGATTGGGGGGGAGAGAAGGTGAGCTGTGAATGGGGGGAGAGAAGGTGAGCTGTGAATGGGGGGGGAGAGAAGGTGAGCTGTGAATGGGGGGGAGAGAAGGTGAGCTGTGATTGGGGGGGAGAGAAGGTGAGCTGTGAATGAGGGGGAGAGAAGGTGAGCTGTGAATGGGGGGGAGAGAAGGTGAGCTGTGAATGGGGGGGAGAGAAGGTGAGCTGTGAATGGGGGGGAGAGAAGGTGAGCTGTGAATGGGGGGGAGAGAAGGTGAGCTGTGAATGGGGGGGAGAGAAGGTGAGCTGTGAATGGGGGGGAGAGAAGGTGAGCTGTGGATGGAGGGGAGAAGGTGAGCTGTGCATGGGGGAGAGAAGGTGAGCTGTGGATGGGGGAGAGAGGGTGAGCTGTTAATGGGGGGGTAAAAGGTGAGCTATGGATGGGGAAAAGAGGGCAAGCTGTGGATGGGAAAGAGGGGTTGAAGCGTTAGCTATGGATGGGGGGTAGAGAAGGAGAGCTGTTGATGGAGGGAATGAGAGGGTGAGCTGTGGATGGGGAAATGAGAGGATGAGCTGTGGACGGGGAGAGAGAAGGTGAGCTGTGGACGGGGAGAGAGAGGGTGATCTGTGGATGGGGGAGAAAGGGTGATTTGTGGATTGGGGGGAGAGGGTGAGCTGTGGACGGGGAGAGAGAGGGTGATCTGTGGATGGGGGGAGAGAGGGTGATCTGTGGATGGGGGGAGAGAGGGTGATCTGTGGACGGGGAGAGAGAAGGTGAGCTGTGGACGGGGAGAGAGAGGGTGAGCTGTGAATGGGGTAGAGAGAAGGTGAGCTGTGGATTTGGGGAGAGAGGGTGATCTGTGGATAGGGGGAGAGAGGGTGATCTGTGGATGGGGGGAGAGAGGGTAATATGTGGATTGGGGGGAGAGGGTGAGCTGTGGACAGGGAGAGAGAAGGTGAGCTGTGGACGGGGAGAGAGAGGGTGATCTGTGGATAGGGGGAGAGAGGGTGATCTGTAAATGGGGGGGAGAGAGGGTGAGCTGCAGATCGGGGAGAAGGTGAGCTGTGGACGGGGAGAGAGGGTGATCTGTGGATGGGGGGAGAGAAGGTGAGCTGCAGATCGGGGAGAAGGTGAGCTGTGGACGGGGAGAGAGGGTGATCTGTGGATGGGGGGAGAGAAGGTGAGCTGCAGATCGGGGAGAAGGTGAGCCTTGACCACATGCATTATTTGGCATAATTTCTCTATCCAGAGGAATGGTGGGATTGGGGAGGTGAGGGGGTGGGATTGGGGAGGTGAGGGGGGTGGGTATGGAGGCGGGGATTTGATTGGGGAGGGTGGATTTCTGCCCCTATTCTCTGAGAAAAGAAGCCCGGGTTATAACGGGTTAAGAAAGTGTCCATATCATTGCGTGTTCAGAGCTCGTTTTAGTGAACATGGTGGATTTACATGAAGGGAGCTCAAAGGGTTTCACAAAAGCAGCACCCATTTGTTAAGTGTTGTGTAAATGTTTGCTGAATCCAGCGTTGTTTAAAGAATTTATTGGCTTTGACAAATATGTGTTTTTAGGGCCTCAAAGAATTTTGAAGTGGAACTTTTTCCTTGTTGTGAATGTCCTTTTAAGGTGCATTTCTTTATTTCTTTAAGACCTCCTAGTCAAATGAATGGGCTTCCAATGCACCACAACGGCAGAAAACAGACGCGTACCCTTTGTAGCAGCACAGCACCCCAAATCCCATAACGCAAATCACGCTCAGCCTTGAAACCCGCACGGCATTACAAACATTTAACTTTGGAAAAATCCGGAGTTGAGTCCGTCCGGCGAGCATTCACCCGCTGGCTACAAAGCCCACTGCTGTTATTAGGCGCAATTAATTTCGTATGACAAACATCTTCAAGCGAGTCGGTAATGAGAGCAATTTGCAGACTTCATTACACCCGGGATGGAGTGCATTAACACGTGAGCGACAGGCGGATCTGTCAAGTGGGGATAAGCAGGCCCGCCGGGTGAAGCATATTGGCGATATTGTTTAGAAATGGATATTAAAGTAAAGGGCAATGCGGAATAATGAGTTGCAGCTTTCAGGTTTGGTGCAGAGCTGCAGCCCCGCTGTGACCAAACCGCTGAGGTCCCATTCACACGTAATCAACCCATTGCAGTGCAGTGTCAATGCACACCCGCAATGGGCGCTAAAGTGCGTTGCATTAATACAAGTAATTCATTACGATAGAGTATTGACTCCAGCCAATTCGGAAACTGTTAAAGCCAAATCCCAGGTAGGTACAAAAGACACCAATTGTTGCAGCTCTGTATTAAGTAAAGTGGTTCTAAAGGCTCAATGTTTATTTACCTTCATGCATTCTTTGCCCAGCCCCCCCAATACTTACCTGAGCCCCATCTCGATTCAGCGATGTGCACAAGAGCCTCAGCCCTCTGGGAACGCTCCCTCCTCATTGGCTGAGGCAGCGGGAGCTATCTGTGTGGGAATGGACATGCAGAGTCGCGGCTCGGGAGCCCCCCATAGCAAGCCGCTTGCTGTGGGCAGCACTTGGCAGGAGGGAGGGGCCAGGAGAGCCGGCGAGGGACCCAAGAAGAGGAGGAACGGGGATGCTCTGTGCAAAACCAGTGCACAGAGCAGGCAAGTATAACATGTTTGTTATTTAACCACTTGTCGAGCATGGTATAGCTGAATAACGACTACAGCACAGTTGTCCAGTTTTCAAAGGACATCATATGTCCTTAGGACACAGCTAATCACAGGTCAGGGTAAAGGGCCAATCACAGCAGCCCTTTACCATGTGATCAGCTGTGTCCAATGACAGCTGATTACAATGTAAACACAAGCCGGTTATCGGCATTCCTTTCCTCACGCTGGCAGCATGAGCAGAAGAGAGGAGAGCCAAAAACTGGCTTTTGTGAAAGGGGCATCTACTCTGATAATCAGTGCAGTCCCAACAGTGACCATCAGTGCTGCCTATAAGTGCCCACCAGTGCTGCCAATCAGTGACCATCCATGCTGCCTATCAGTGCCCACCAGTGCTGCCAATCAGTGACCATCAGTGCCACCTATCAGTGCAGCCTATCAGTGCCCATCAGTGCAGCCTATCAGTGCCCATCAGTGCAGCCTATCAGTGCCCACCAGTGCTGCCAATCAGTGACCATCAGTGCCACCTATCAGTGCAGCCTATTAGTGTCCATCAGTGCAGCCCATCAGTGCTGCTTATCAGTGCCCATCAGTGCAGCCTATCAATTCCCACCAGTGCCACCTATCAGTGCAACCTCATCAGTGTCCATCAGTGCAGCCTATCAGTGCCCATCAGTGAAGGAGAAAAATTACATATTGCAAAGTTTTATAGCAAACTATAAAAACTATTTTTTTTCATTTATTTAGCAAAAATAAAATAACTCAGTGGTGATTAAATACCACCAAATAAAAACAGCTATATTTGTGTGAAAAGAAAATGCTTAAAATGTCATATGGGTACAGTGTCGCATGACCGCGCAATTGTCATTCAAAAGCGTGACAGCGCTGAAAGCTGAAAATTGGCCTGGGCAGGAAGGGGGTAAAGGTTCCTGGTAGGCAAGTGGTTACAAAACAAGGCTTTAATATCACTCTATTACATCACATATGGGCATATTAATAATAATAAAACAAAAAATGGATAGCAATGAAAGTGCATTTGTTCTTAGCCAGTTGGGAAAAAAAATGTTATTAGACTATTTCCTGTGAACGAATGTTCTTCATTGATTTAAAGCAGAAAATACCACATTTAGCCATTAGATGGCGCAAAGTATCATAGGAATTTCTTAACCTCCTTAATACCATCTAGTGACTGAATGCAGTATTTTCCCAGAATAAATTATTTCAAAACATTCATCCAGCACAGAAAATGGCTCAATAACATTTTTTTTTTGCTCTAATCACACAGAATGATTTGTGTATTTAGTAGTTTGCCTGGAGTTCATCTTTTGTTGGTTCATTTGTTTCTAATTAAATTATTCCTATTGTATGTGTGTGATGGTGGTGGGGCCATTAGAGTGCAAGCTCTGGAGAATGACGTGGGTGGCTCCTTGTACTCGGTAAAGTGCTCCAGAATCTACATAAAAGAAAAAAGTAACAAAACGTCAGCTTTGTATTCTCTCCGCCGCTGGCGTCTCGCTGCACATCGAGCGATGTCTGGAGAGGTGTCACCGCCGCTCTCACTATCAAGTCAAGCGGAGAAAATCTCATCTGCATTTGAAACACGTTTCCAGTTTTTAATTTTTTGCATGAAAGAAAAGAAAAAAGAGATGTTTTGCGTGTTATTTTATTAAAGCAGTTTTTTTTTTTAAACATAACATTCACACCGAACCCGTCACATACAAAGCAAGATCACAGTATTGTTGTGAAGTGACGCAACGTAGAAAATCCATATTACAGACGTACTGCCATTGCTGAGTGATCGTCTGTTTTTTTCCTTTTGGAGGGTCGGTCCACCGGGGTCCACCAATAACCAAAATATCACTTCTGGGTTTACCGGCCCTGTTACTGTTAGCTTTGGAATTATCCTCCTACTTCCCAGCCTTCTTACCTTTTTATTTCTCTTCTTCTTTGCTTCCACTTCCTTCTTCCCTTCTTGCCTTCTTTCCTTTTCTCCATCCAATCAACAGACTCAGTTGGCCAGGGTCCTCCAATAACTAAAATATCACTTCTGGGTTTACCGGCCCTGTTGCTGTTAGCTTTGACTTTATCCTCCTACTTCTTTGCTTCCCCTTTCTTCTTTTCTCATTTCTGTACTTCCTTCCCTTCTTCCCTCCATTCATCAGTGGACTCAGTCCACCGGGATCCATCAATGACTAAAATATCATTTTTGGGTTTACCGGCCTCGTTGCTGTTAGCCTTGACTTTATCCTCCTATTTCCCAGGCTTCTTTCCTTTTTATTTCTCTTCTTCTTTGCTTCCTCTTCCTTCTTCACTTCCTTCCCTTCCTTTCTTCCTTTTCTCCATCGAATCATCAACAGACTCAGTTGGCCAGATAAAAAAATATCACTTTTGTGTTTACCGGCCCCGTTGCTGTTAGCTTTGGCTTTTTCTTCCTACTTCCCAGCCTTCTTACATTTTTATTTCTCTTCTTATTCGCTTCCTCTTCCTTCTTCCCTCCTTCCCTTCCTTTCTTCCTTTTCTCCATCGAATCATCAACAGACTCAGTTGGCCAGGTAAATAAAATATCACTTTTGGGTTTACCGGCCTCGTTGCTGTTAGCCTTGACTTTATCCTCCTATTTCCCAGGCTTCTTTCCTTTTTATTTCTCTTCTTCTTTGCTTCCTCTTCCTTCTTCACTTCCTTCCCTTCATTTCTTCCTTTTCTCCATCGAATCATCAACAGACTCAGTTGGGCAGATAAAAAAATATCACTTTTGTGTTTACCGGCCCCGTTGCTGTTAGCTTTGGATTTATCCTCCTACTTCCCAGCCTTCTTACCTTTTTATTTCCCTTCTTCTTTGCTTCCTCTTCTTTCTTCCCTCCTTGCCTTCCTTCCTTTTCTCCATCAAATCAACAGACTCAGTTGGCCAGGGTCCTCCAATAACTAAAATATCACTTCTGGGTTTACCGGCCCTGTTGCTGTTAGCTTTGACTTTATCCTCCTACTTCTTTGCTTCCCCTTTCTTCTTTTCTCCTTTCCGTACTTCCTTCCTTTTTTCCCTCCATTCATCAGTGGACTCAGTCCACCAGGGTCCATCAATGACTAAAATATCACTTTTGGGTTTACCGGCCTCGTTGCTGTTAGCTTTGGCTTTTTATTCCTGCTTCCCAGCCTTCTTACCTTTTTATTTCTCTTCTTCTTTGCTTCCTCTTCCTTCTTCCCTCCTTCATTTCTTCCTTTTCTCCATCGAATCATCAACAGACTCAGTTGGCCAGGTAAATAAAATATCACTTTTGGGTTTACCAGCCTCGTTGCTGTTAGCTTTGGATTTATCCTCCTACTTCCCAGCCTTCTTACCTTTTTATTTCCCTTCTTCTTTGCTTCCTCTTCTTTCTTCCCTCCTTGCCTTCCTTCCTTTTCTCCATCAAATCAACAGACTCAGTCCACCGAGGTCCACCAATAACCAAAATATAACTTCTGGGTTTACCGGCCTCGTTGCTGTTAGCTTTGGATTTATCCTCCTACTTCCCAGCCTTCTTACCTTTTTTTATTTTTCTTCTTCTTTGCTTCCTCTTCCTTCTTCCCTCCTTGCCTTCTTTCCTTTTCTCCATCCAATCAACAGACTCAGTTGGCCAGGGTCCTCCAATAACTAAAATATCACTTCTGGTTTTACCGGCCCTGTTACTGTTAGCTTTGACTTTATCCTCCTACTTCTTTGCTTCCCCTTTCTTCTTTTCTCATTTCTGTACTTCCTTCCCTTTTTCCCTCCATTCATCAGTGGACACAGTCCACCGGGGTCCATCAATGACTAAAACATCACTTTTGGGTTTACCGGCCCTGTTGCTGTTAGCTTTGGCTTTTTCTTCCTACTTCCCAGCCTTCTTACCTTTTTATTTCTCTTCTTCTTTGCTTCCTCTTCCTTCTTCACTTCCTTCCCTTCCTTTCTTCCTTTTCTCCATCGAATCATCAACAGACTCAGTTGGCCAGATAAAAAAATATCACTTTTGTGTTTACCGGCCCCGTTGCTGTTAGCTTTGGATTTATCCTCCTACTTCCCAGCCTTCTTACCTTTTTATTTCCCTTCTTCTTTGCTTCCTCTTCTTTCTTCCCTCCTTGCCTTCCTTCCTTTTCTCCTTCGAATCAACAGACTGAGTTGGCCAGGGTCCTCCAATAACTAAAATATCACTTCTGGGTTTACCGGCCCTGTTGCTGTTAGCTTTGACTTTATCCTCCTACTTCTTTGCTTCCCCTTTCTTCTTTTCTCCTTTCTGTACTTCCTTCCCTTCTTCCCTCCATTCATCAGTGGACTCAGTCCACCGGGGTCCATCAATGACTAAAATATCACTTTTGGGTTTACCGGCCTCGTTGCTGTTAGCTTTGGCTTTTTCCTCCTACTTCCCAGCCTTCTTACCTATTTATATCGCTTCTTCTTTGCTTCCTTCTTCCCTCCTTCCCTTCCCTCCTTCCTTCCTTCCTTTTCTCCATTGAATCATCAACAGACTCAGTTGGCCGGGGTCCTCCAATAACTAAATTATCACTTCTGGGTTTACTGGTCCCGTTGCTGATAGCTTTGGCTTTATCCTCCTACTTCCCAGCCTTCTTACCTTTTTATTTCCCTTCTTCTTTGTTTCCCCTTTCTTCTTTCCTCCTACCGATTGGCTTCTGTACAACCACCCTGTCAGATTTTTCCCCGTCTCTATGAGAGGTCCCTTGATGGTTTATAGCATGCCATGAAGACTGCTCTGACCGGGATAAGGTATAACGAAAAAAATAATAATCCAGTTTTGATTCGCATGATTGAAGTTTAATAACTTTTCCTGCCCGAGCAGCCAAACTTTCTCCAGCAGCACTTAACAAAGGAGCGAGCGAATATTTCCTACGTTACAGACCTCAAAATCAATACCGATTTCATACGCGGATCATTAAGGATTTTGGAACTTCGAGAACCTTCATAGTTGAGTTGGCATATTTTCACTGAATTACTTGGCATGCGTCACAGAGTCATTATGTTGGGAAAATGGTGAGAGATGAAGATGCACCTGCACTCGCCATGCGTTGAAGCCGTGCCAGCCTGGCTAATGGAAGACCACTTATCAGAAGCTTCCAATAATTGAGGTGGGTAATGACGAGTGCATTTGTTAAATGTATCACTAGGCGGATTCCCTTGCTGTTTGGTTGGTTAAAAGGAAGATAATTAAGTGGAGAATAGTTCATTGTGAATGATTTCCTGCAGGAGCCGGTAATGTGCGGAATATCTGGAGGGTCGGGATTTGAGGAAAGCATTTGTAGAACATCAAATAAAAAGGGAAAATATGAAGAATAAATGGAACAATTTATTTGTATCAATTAATCTCTATATAGGAGGAAACAAAGAAAGACACGACAACGCTCGCTTTTCACCCCGATCTCCCATCACATTGGGGGCCCTCTGACCGCCATATGCAAGGAACCCCCCCCCCAGCAGCACACAACTACCCCCCCTGTGCGGCACACAACTACCATCCCCCCCGAGCAGCACACAACTAACCCCCCTGAGCGGCACACAACTACCCCCTCCCCGAGCAGCACACAACTACCCCCCCTGTGCGGCACACAACTACTCCCCCCCGAGCAGCACACAACTAACCCCCCTGAGCGGCACACAACTACCCCCCCCGAGCAGCACACAACTACCCCCCTAAGCGGCACACAACTCCCGAGCAGCACACAACTCCCCCCCCCCCAAGCAGCACAGAACTCTCCCCCCCTCGAGCGGCACACAACTCCCCCCCCCCTGAGTGGCACACTACTACCTCCCCAAGCGGCACACAACTACCCCTGTGAGCAGCACACAACTCCCCCCCCCGAGCGGCACACAACTACCCCCCGAGCAGCACACAACTACCCCCCCGAGCAGCACACAACTACCCCCCAAGCAGCACACAACTACCCCCCAAGCAGCACACAACTACCCCCCCGAGCAGCACACAACTACCCCCCCGAGCAGCACACAACTACCCCCCCGAGCAGCACACAACTACCCCTCTGAGCAGCACACAACTACCCCCACCGGGTGGCACACAACTACCCCCCCGAGCAGCACACAACTACCCCCCCGAGCAGCACACAACTACCCCCCGAGCAGCACACAACTACCCCCCCGAGCAGCACACAACTACCCCCCGAGCAGCACACAACTACCCCCCCGAGCAGCACACAACTACCCCCCCGAGCAGCACACAACTACTTCCCCCGAGCGGCACACAACTACCCCCTCGAGCAGAACACAACTACCCCCCCGAGCAGCACACAACTACCCCCCCGAGCAGCACACAACTACCCCACCAAGCAGCACACAACTACCCCCCCCGAGCGGCACACAACTACCCCCCCGAGCAGCACACAACTACCCCCCCGAGCAGCACACAACTACCCCCCCTGAGCGGCACACAACTACCCCCCTGAGCAGCACACAACTACCCCCACCGGGTGGCACACAACTCCCCCCCGAGCAGCACACAACCACGCCCCCGAGCAGCACACAACTCCCCCCCCCGAGCAGCACACAACTACCCCCCCCGAGCAGCACACAACTACCCCCCCGAGCAGCACACAACTACCCCCCTGAGCAGCACACAACTACCCCCACTGGGTGGCACACAACTACCCCCCCGAGCAGCACACAACTACCCCCCCCCCGAGCAGCACACCACTACCCCCACCGGGTGGCACACAACTACCTCCCCGAGCGGCACACAACTACCCCCCTGGGTGGCACACAACTACCCCCCTTAATCCCCATCCCCTTCACATCAGAGTCCTCAATCCCCATCCCTTTCACATCAGAGTCCTCAATCCCCATCCCCTTCACATCAGAGTCCTCAATTCCCATCCCTTTCAAATCAGAGTCCTCAATCCCCATCCCCTTCACATCAGAGTCCTCAATCCCTATCCCCTTCACATCAGAGTCCTCAATCCCCACCCCCTTCATATCAGAGTCCTCAATCCCTGTCCATTTCATATCAGAGTCCTCAATCCCTGTCCCTTTCATATCAGAGTCCTCAATCCCTGTCCCTTTCATATCAGAGACCTCAATCCCCATCCCCTTTCATATCAGAGACCTCAATCCCCATCCCCTTTCATATCAGAGTCCTCAATCCCTGTCCCCTTTCATATCAGAGTCCCCATCCCCTTCATATCAGAGTCCTCAATCCCCATCCCCTTCATATCAGAGTCCTCAATCCTCAGGAGACTGGGAGAAGATTGGTGACCAGAGAGAATGCTTACATGCAATGGAGAAAATTAAGGTCACTGTCTGATCTGGTTGTGTTCTCTGAAGGGATGTGAATGAGAGTTGTTGGATCTTGGGCCAGGCCTGGGCTGAATCTGGGTCAGAGTTGCGTGACTCAGGATGACTCATCTGACATCTCTTCTGGTGCCTCTCTCCATTTCTGGAACCTTGGAGAAGCTTCCAGATGTAGTGGATGGAAGCTGGGAGGGGCTGTCTTGCATATTTATGAGGGCCTCAGCCAATCCCCAGCAAATGGTATAGCAGGGGGCAGACTCACCTCATAAATAGGTATGAGTTAGCAGGGACAGTTGGGCGGATGATGGAGACCCCATACAGTAATCTCCCATCCAGTGGCGGTGCGTCCATAAAGGGCGCAGGAGCGCCGCCCCCCCCCTCACCAGGCACTGCTCTATTAACATAGATAGATTCATGCATTGCATGAATCTGACTATGGTCGCCACTGACACCTCTATTCAGGTGTCCGGCCCCTTTTCGGCACCGGGCACCTGAATTTCACCGGCGGGGGAGCCGTAGGCTCTAATAGGCACCCAAAACAGTGCTCAGCGGGCGCTATGCTGGGCGTTCGCTGATCACTCAGCTGTGTGTTAGCAAAGCAAAAGAATTTGCTTTGCTAACACTGAATCCGCCTCTCAGCCAATCAGGTTGCAGAGTCTGGTACCGGTCACCTGATTGGCTGAAACGTCAGGCGCTGTGATTGGAGAGAGGATGGAAGAAGACACGGAGGACGTGCAGGACACCGCCGCTGACCCGCTCCGAGACAGGTAAGTGCACGCAGCATCTGATGGGGCACACTGGTGGCATCTGATGGGGCACAGTAGCGGCAATTGATGGGCACACTGGCAGCATCTGATGGGGCACAGTAGCGGCAATTGATGGGCACACTGGCAGCATCTGATGGGGCACAGTAGCGGCAATTGATGGGCACACTGGCAGAAATTGATGGGCACAGTGGCTGCGTTTGATGGACACAGTGGCAGCGTTTGATGGGCACAGTAGCGGCAATTGATGGGCACAGTGGTGGCAATTTATGGGTACAGTGGCTGCGTTTGATGGGCACAGTGGCTGGGTTTGATGGGCACAGTGGCTGCTTTTGATGGGCACAGTGGCTGTGTTTGATGGGCGCAGTGGCTGCGTTTGATGGGCACAGTTTTTTTTTTCAGTTTGTTTGCGCCCCCCCAAAAATTTTGAGCACCAGCCACCACTGCTCCCATCCCTATCCAAATTATTACCCTCAATAAAAACACAAAAAACAAAGCACTGGACTGTTCTCTGACTCTGGAGTGACTTTGGGAATTCGGTGTGCCTGGCTGTGCAGGGTGGGGGGATCCCAATCCTTGGGGGGTGCGCTACACTCGCATGAACTTAAGCGCACATTCGCAACATTTGTTACCCAGAAGACGATTAGATTATCTGAATGGTCCACCACCTTCTGATGTCTATCAGTGGTCTTCTTCTTCTCTTTCTAGGTGACATGTATATATAGAGCCATAGGAAGAGCTGAATATTGTGAAGATTCCTAGGAAGGCCGTTATAGTTGCATGTTGACGTACAGCGCATCGCACAGATGGCCGCAGTTATAGCAACTACTGTGGTGATTTAATCAGCTTGGCAATCCATGCCGGAGACATTATAGTCTTAAAGCTGCACATTCAATTCTGAGATGGAGGCATAACCAATAGAGGAATTGTTATACATTGTATGACAAAAACACCCCCCCCCCCCCCATTTCGGACAGAACCTTGTTTGCTGTATTTATCCAGCGAACTGCGATTTACATAATTAATGCAGGAAATGTATGGACCAGGCTGGGTGGCTTTTATCCATTTTATTTGCAGCAAGAACTGTGGAGGTCGGCAAGTGGAGGACATTGGTAAATGTTGTGTCTATGATTTGTATGATGTGCGATCTCATTTAAAAATGGAAAGTTTGAAATGAAAGGATCCCCCATTTTTTTTATTTATTTTTGCCAATTGGTTTATGCCTGCCCTCTATTCATGCCTCTCCATGGTCCCTGGACTTAGGTCATTTACGCAGACCAACGCCAGCTCCTGCCACGAGGTCGGACTATTGACCTTTCATCCTACAATATTGCTATATTGTATGTGTTCCTACCTGCGTTAGTTACTACTTTACGCTTCTGTATTATGATCCCCCTGCGTGGGGGACCAGCTGTTTTGTTATCTTCAAATCTTCAATAAAAATGACTGTACCAGAAATGAAGGGATGATCAAAATTTTCTGTTTTAATCAAACGGTAACGCGATAAATACTCGACTACGGCTTCCAAACAGAGGGACTTACTGAACTGCTGGTTACAGGTGCGTAGAGGATTTCCCTGATGTGTAATCCGGCTTTTATTAGTAAGACATGAAAACAAACACAAGCCATAGCCTGAAGGGGGAAGGAAAGGAGAAGGGAAAAAGGAAAAGAAGGGTGGGAATTAGGAAGGTTGGAAGGAAGGACGGAAGGATGGAAGGAGGGAAGAGAGAAGCAATGAAAAAGGGAAAAAAGGAGGATGAGAATTAGGAAGATAGGAAGGAAGAAAAGAAGGAAGGAAACGGGAAGCAATGAAAAAGGGAAAGAAAAAAGAAAAGAAGGATGAGAATTAGGAAGATAGTAAGGAAGAAAAGAAGGAAGGAAACGGGAAGCAATGAAAAAGGGAAAGAAAAAAGAAAAGAAGGATGAGAATTAAGAAGATAGGAAGGAAGGAAAGAAGAAAAAAGAAAAGATGTGTCAGAAGTAGGAAGATAAAGCCAAAGCTAAAAGCAAAGGGGCCGGTAAACCCAAAAGTCATATTTTAGCTATTGGTGGACCCTGGTGGACTGAGTCCACTGATGAAAGGAAGGAAGGAAGGAAGGAAGGAAGGAAGGAAGGGAAGGAGGAAAGAAGAAAGGGGAAACACAGAAGAAGGGAAATAAAAAGGAAAAGAAAGGCTGGGAAGTAGGAGGATGAAGCCAAAGCTAACAGCAATGGGGACGGTAAACCCAAAAGGGATATTTTAGTTATTGTCGGACTCTGGTGGCCTGAGTCCA
Organism: Rana muscosa; assembly: GCA_029206835.1. Taxonomy (NCBI): domain Eukaryota; kingdom Metazoa; phylum Chordata; class Amphibia; order Anura; family Ranidae; genus Rana; species Rana muscosa. Next base: position 4,953,309 of record CM055128.1, read on the forward strand.
CTGATGAATGGAAGGAAGGAAGGAAGATAGAGGGAAGCAATGAAAAAGGGAAAGAAAAAAGAAAAGAAGTATGAGAATTAGGAAGATAGGAAGGAAGAAAAGAAGAAAAAAGGAAAGAAGGGTGAGAAGCAAGACGATAAAGCCAAAGCGAACCGCAACGGGGCCGGTAAACCCAAAAGTGATAATTTAGTTATTGGTGGACCCTGGTAGACTGAGTCCACTGATGAATGGAAGGAAGGAAGGAAAGGAGGAAAGGAGGAAAGAAGAAAGGGGAAACAAAGAAGGGAAATAAAAAGGAAAGAAGGATGGGAAGTAGGAGGATAAAGCCAAAGCTAACAGCAATGGGGCCGGTAAATCCAAAAGGGATATTTTAGTTATTGTCGGACACTGGTGGACTGAGTCTGTTGTTGATTCGATGGAGAAAAGGAAGGAAGGAAGGAAGGAAGGAAGAGAAGGAGGGAAGAAAGAAGAGGAATCAAAGAAGAAGATAAATGGAAAGGAGTCTGGGAAGTAGGAGGATAGAGCCAAAGCTAACAGCAACGGGGCCGGTAAACCCAAAAGTGATATTTTAGTTATTGGTGGACTCTGGTGGACTGAGTCTGTTGTTGATTGAACAGAAAAAAGAAAGGAAGGAAAGGAGTGAAGTAGGGAAGAAGGAAGAGGAAGCAAAGAAGAAGGGAAATAAAAAGGAAAGGAGCTTGGGAAGTTAACATAGGTAGATTAAACCAAAGCTAACAGCAACAGGGCCGGTAAACCCAAAAGTGATAGTTAAGTTTAGTTATTTGTGGACCCTGGCCAACTGAGTCTGTTGATGGAAAAAAGGTAGGAAGGAAAGGAGGAAAGAAGGAAGGGGAAGCAAATATGAAGGAAAATAAAAGGAATGCTGGGAAGTAGGAGGATAAAGCCAAAGCTAACAGCGACAGGGCCGGTAAACCCAAAAGTGATAGTTTTTGGACTGATCTGATCTGCTGATGAAGAGACAGAAGGAAGGAAGGGAAGGAGAAAGAAAGGCAGGAAGGAAGAGTGAAGGAGAAGGGAAAAAAAAGCAAAGAAAATAAGGATGGGAAGAAGGAAGATAACAGATGCAGGGTCAGTAAACTCAAAAGTGATATTTAGTCATCGATTGACCATGGTAGACCTTAGTAGTCCTCTGATGAATGGGAGAAAAAGAAACCCTGGACTGCCGCACTCTGTATAGACAGTTATTTATTCCAAAATTTCAAGTAAAAAATCCAAATTCAAAATAAATCCATAAATCCAAAACAACAAATGCAGATAGTGTGCATGCAGGGAAGGGTGGCTAACGCGTTTCACGTCACGAATTGACGCTTACTCATAGTCCTCTGATGAATTTAGAGAAGAAAGAAAAGATCAAAAGAAGGATGGAAGGTGGAAATGGAGGAATAAAGGAAGGCAAAGCAAAGGAGAGGAAGAAAAAAAAGAAGGAAGTTAAGCAAAAGCTTTTAAACCCAAAAGTGATATTTTACTTATTGATGGACATTGGTGGACTGGGTCTACCAATGAATGGAAGAGAGGGAGGGAAGGAAGGATAGAAGGAAGGTAGGAAGAAACCATCTGGTTAGTTTTCTAAAAATGATACTATTCCATACCTCCCAACTTTTAAAAGTCCCACCGCGGGACATTGATGAGCTCCCCTCTCCCCTGCAAACAAATTCGACTTTAAAAGTTGTTGAGCGGGGGGTGGGGGGGATGGGGTGGCTGTGCAGTGGGAGAATTGAAATAAAAATTCGACATTAAAACGAAAGTTCTTGAGCAGGGGGGTTCAGCGGGAGAATTGAAAAAAATTTGTTCCTCCACTTCCTGCTGTGCCTGCTCTGCGGGAATTATACAACTATCGCGGGAATGCGGGAAGGAGGTGCCTATGCGGGAGAAACCCGCAGAATCCGTGCCTGTTGGGAGGTATGCTATTCCAGTGAAAGCTACAAGCGGGATTAACTATTTAAGCCTGTATAAAAGTTGAACCTGTGCTTGCAGTTAATTTTCAAACAGAGGGGTTCCGTAAAATGCACGGGGACTTGTTCTGCAGAAAAACAATCTCACTGTCACCGTTTGGGTCATATTGCAGGAGAGCTCAGCCGCAGTGGCGGTGCATCCATAGAGGGCGCAGGAGCGCCGCCCCCTCTCTCCTGCACCGCTCTAATTACCAATAGATAGATTCATGCATTGCATGAATCTATCTATTGTTGCTACTGCCGCCCCCTATTCATGTGCCTGGCCCCTTGTCTGGCGCCGGGCATATGAATTACAGTGGTGGGTCTGTTTTGGAAGCGCCTGATTAGAGCCAGAGGCTGTAATAGGCTTCATGATTAGAGCCCGTGGGCTCTAATAGGCTTTCAAAATGGTATGCAGCGGGCACACTGCTGTGCATTCGCTGCTTACACAGTGCTGTGTTAAGGAAGCGAATACATCGCTTCCCTAACACAGTCCCGCCTCTCAGCCAATCAGGTGCACCGGGTCTGGTTACCTGTCACCTGATTGGCTGAAGCGACAGGCGCTGTGATTCACAGCGTCACAGCAGAAGACGGAAGAGGACGGGAGAAGGGAGAAGACATCGAGGACTCGGAGGACAGAGTTGACCCAAGACAGGTAAGTGCCGGGCGGGGGGGCACACTGGTGGCATTTGATGGGGCAAATCTGGCAGCATACTGGTGGCATTTGATGGGCACACTGGCAGCACACTGACGGCATTTGATGGGGCAAACTGGCAGTACACTGGCGGCCTTTGATGGGGCAAACTGGCAACACACTGGCGGCAATTGATGGGGTACACTGGCAGCACACTGGTGGCAATTGATGGGCACACTGGCAGCACACTGGCGGCAATTGATGGGGCACACTGGCAGCACACTGGCGGCAATTGATAGAGGAACACTGGCAGCACACTGGTGGCAATTGATGGGGCACACTGGCAGCACACTGGCGACAATTGATGGGCACACTGGCAGCACACTGGCGGCAATTGATGGGGCACACTGGTGACAATTTATGGGCACACTGGCAGCACACTGGTCGCAATTGATGGGCACACACTGGCAGCAATTGATGGGGCACACTGGCAGCAATTGATGGGGCACACTGGCAGCACACTGGTGGCAATTGATGGGCACGCTGGCAGCACACTGGCGGCAATTGATGGGCACACACTGACAACAATTGATGGGGCACACTGGCAACAATTGATGGGGCACACTGGCAGCAATTGATGGGGCACACTGGCAGCACACTGATGGCAATTGATGGGCACGCTGGCAGCACACTGGTGGCAATTGATGGGCACGCTGGCAGCACACTGACAACAATTGATGGGGCACACTGGCAACAATTGATGGGGCACACTGGCAACAATTGATGGGGCACACTGGCAGCAATTGATGGGGCACACTGGCAGCAATTGATGGGGCACACTGGCAGCACACTGATGGCAATTGATGGGCACGCTGGCAGCACACTGGTGGCAATTGATGGGCACGCTGGCAGCACATTGGCGGCAATTGATGGGCACACACTGACAACAATTGATGGGGCACACTGGCAACAATTGATGGGGCAAACTGGCAGCAATTGATGGGGCACACTGGCAGCACACTGGCGGCAATTGATGGGCACACTGGCAGCACACTGGTGGCAATTGATGGACACACTGGCAGCACACTGGTGCCAATTGATGGGCACACTGGCAGCACACTAGCGGCAATTGATGGGCACACACTGGCAGCAATTGATGGGCACACTGGCAACAATTAATGGTTACAGTAGCTGCATTTGATGGTACAGTGGCTGCGTTTGATGGGTTTTTTTTTCAGTGTGTTTGCGCCCCCCCAAAAATTTTGAGCACCAGCCGCCCTGCTCAGCAGTGACCTTGAAGGAGCAGCTGGAGGAAAGCGGTGAGACGGCTGAATTATGTTACACACAGCAAAATGCGGCGAGAACAGATTATCCGTGCAGCTTTCCTCCTGCGTGTCGTAAATGCTTGAACTGTAAGTGAGGAAGAATCTGGACACTAATGATGTTAGAGAATAAGAGGACTAAAAGGTGAGCTCAGCGCACACAAGGACATTTACACTGACTGGGTGTCACCGCTTAACACTTACATTTAGACCTCAGGCAGGTATAAAAAACACAAATTAATACAGCCATGTATTCATTAATACATAATATATACAGTATGTCTTGTTTTTTATATAAGCAGTGTAAGTACCTGAATGTGACTTGATATCAGCCTCTTGCAACCCATGTGCAGCAGAGCTTAGACTGGGACAAGCACAATGAGCCTGTAGGATCCTTTTAGTGTAGGTCCTACCCCATGGTTGCTGGGAGTTGGCAATGCCCCTCAACCCCTCTTAGATCATAGAGTATAAATGTGGTAGTGGGAGGACTCAAAAGGGGTAGTCGAACCTGATAAAATCCTAATTTTCTATTGAGAGTGACCTGCTCATTGGACCAAGCAAGGAAGGTCATACACCAATTACATCACTGGTATATGTAGTTTATTGGGCCATACATAGCCCCTCACTAACGCGTTTCACCCTGACGGGCTTAGTCATAGAGATTAAATACATTAGAGAGGGCTGGTCTCCAGGCGGACATGTTACATGCTGTGAATTGCCAAATAAACTGCATATGCCGGTGACGTCATCAGTGTATGATCTTCCTTGCTTGATCTAATGAACAGGTCACTCTCCCCAGAAAATTAAGAATATTTTGACTCCTCCCACTACCACATTTCTGCCCTACCATCTAATTGGGGTGGAGTGGCATTGCCAACACCTAACAACCATGACTTCATCAATGTGCGACCTTCCTTGGTTGACATGCTTTTCAGAGTATGGACGACTCCTAGGATCAGCACCTACCATGCCTGCAATGAAGGGAACTGCTGAGGCCTTTGAACGGTGGGTTTTTAAAGCATCTGCTCACCTGTCCAATGGAACTCCTGTTCATGAGTAGCCAAGGGCCTAGGTTCCCCATTCTTCCTTGGGGAGCCTTGTCAGGAGAGGACCTTGCCTTTCCCTGATACTGTGGGCATTGGGTTCATCCGGAAGGTTTGGTAAACTGTACTGTAAGAAGTATGTCAAGAAAGTTCTTAGTCTAAGCCTGACCCAAGATGTGCCTAAAGATATGAAAGTAAGTTTTGAAGTTAAGTAAATGTTTTATGGGGTTAAGTCTATGCCTGGTAAAGAATACAAGAATGGGCTCTGTTGGGGATAGTAGTACTCGGCCTGCCATAGGGTCGCACACACTTGAGGTATGTAGTAATTGGGGTTCATTCTCCCCAAATGAGTCATTTGAACTTGGGCTTTGGCATCTTGATGGCCACTGGGGTCCCATGGAAAACCCCTAAGGGAGCAGCCTGAACCTTTTGATGTGAATATTTCACTGTCACATTGGTGGAGCTGTGAAGAAGTGAGCCTTGAGTTAAGATTTTTTGGGTCTCTGACACCCTCTAACTCAGTGGTTCTCAACCTTTCTAGTGCTGTGACCCCTTGATAAAAATTCCCAAGTGGTGGGGACCCCTAACAGTAAAATTGTTTTCGTAGTGTGGGTTGTCGGCATGCAAGACAAGTAATTTGCGCCCCTAACCCATGGACATTTAGCGCTCCCTGAGTCTCTTCCACTCGTACAGTATTAAAACCACTTATGGTACATTTTAGGACGTACCACTCTTTCTCTTCTCCTTTCTTTCCCTTTTATCTCTCTCTATCCTAATTTCTTGTTTTTTTTCCCCATCCATCTCTCTAGCCATATTTCTTGTTCTTTCTCTCCCTTTTTTCTTTGTTCCTCCCCCTCTTTTCCTCTCCCTTCCATGTATTCTCTATTTGTATTCCTTCTATTACTCCTTGGTGGAGAGGTGGGGGGGAATGGGATGAGTGGCGGGGCTGGGGGGAGTTCTGATCAGCCAACTTAGGTGCTCTTGATGAAGGTCATCTGCTGATCTGAGAACTGTAGTGGGGACTTTTAATGGCAACTCTAATCACAGGTAGTGTTACTCACTGTGTCTCTGAGTCTGTGGTGTCTCGCAGCAGTGACCCCCTATGCCGAAATCCGGAGATAGGGTCTCCTCCAGCCCCTCCCACTTCACATTCCTCACCAGTCAGCTGACCTCTAGTCTCTGCCCCCAGCCATGCTGTGAACAGAATGGGTGGCTGCAAAGAGGTTGAGTGGGTGGCCGCAGACTCCAGGAACAGCCCAGCTGGGCGACCGATAAAAGGCTTGGAGAGCGGTGCGGGCTTCAGAAACAGCCCAGGATTCAGTGACCCCTGGCAAATCATAATTTGACCCCCGAAGGGGTCCCGACCCCCAGGTTGAGAACCACTGCTCTAACTGGTCACGTGATCAGGAAGTCCATCCCGCTCCCTAACGTGTATAGACCCATTTAAAGGGACATCAGGGCTGGGCAGGTAGGGATTACAATGAGCCATGTCTACCCCAGTTTGTTGTCTTGTCATTAAGAAAGCTACTGATACACAAAGCAGGATCTAAAGCCCTGTACACACGGGCGAGAATCCTGTCAGGAAAAAAATGTTGGATTCCTGGCAAGCTTTTCTTGCCAAGCCCTGTGTACACACGCACATTCAAAAGAACCCCGTTGGGCGGTCCGTCGCGCATGTGTCCGGCATATCAGCTTGGCTGACACGCGGGGAGTCACTCCGGCGTCCTACCGGGGTGTCTCTCCATTTGTGCCATGCCAGTGTGATGTTGGAGGGGAGCTTGTTGGCATGCTGGGGCCGCGTTCCATTCCCCATATGTCCGAATTCTGCTGTTCAGTAGCACAGTGTCTGTACATCCAGACTTTTCAGTTTTCAATTTGACCTTTCAACCTTTTTTGGATTCCACAAGGTAAATTTACAACATCATCATGGCCTTGGGTTTCCACTTTACTCTTAGGTTATTCCTTTGACGTACATTGCTACAGATACATACTATTTTTTACTCTTTACACTTTAGAAATTCCATTTACTCATGGGGGATGGTGTGCGTGTTCCCGGGTTCTGGTTGGGTCACCTCCTCAGCTCCCAGGCCAGGCTCAAGTGTCTTGCCCCAGGCATGTGGTCTCGCACGGACACAACTTTTGGTTATATGTGAGTATAATTTTGGCAATCATTTTTCCTTCCTTACATGGGCATTATAACCATACCATATGGGTATCTACATTCTTTTATAGAATATGGATGCACTTGGCTCCTGAGGAGTGGACAGAAGTCCATGAAATGCGTCAAGCCCAACTTTGATGCATCCAACAGACATTGATTATTTTAGATGGTTTTACCCTCTCTGATATTCAATTTTTTTTGTTATGGTTCATCCCAGCACAAGGAGGATACACCATTACTATTTTATCTGTTATGCCATGTTGTCATATATGCTGCTTATTATGTACTTGAACAACACTCATGTTCTATGTATGCAACAATGTTTTTATGTCATGTTGATCATTGGTCTAATAAACATACATATGTTTGCACCTATGTGAATTTGACTGGTCCCACCATGCACGCCTCATTTAAAGTCCCAAATTCCCCCCCTCCCTTCTTTTGAATGGCAAGAACGCGATGACGTCATTGACTACGACGGGCCTGCGCTCCTCACATTCGATGCCGTCGCCGCCATCCTGCTTCACCCTACACTACCCTTGTAAGCTACTGCGCATGCGTCGAAGTCTCATCGAGCATGCGCGGGCTTACCTGGGGACAGGTAAGCATACAAGCCTCGTACACACGCATGGTTTCCTCGTCGGCATACAGGCCGACGAGAATCCCGACGAGAAAATAGAGAGCTGGTTCTCTTTTTTTCTCGTCGAGATTCCCGGCAGTTTTCCCGACGAGAAGCCATACACACGACAGGTTTTCTCGGCAAAAAGCTCTCCCAGCAGTTTTCTTGCCAACAAAACCGGCCGTGTGTACGAGGCTTAACGCCTTAAAATTTTCGTGTTTTTTGCCATCCCTTGATTACAACATTGAGAAAAGCAGCAGACATTATGTACCCCAGATATTGTCAAAAGTATTGGGACGCCTGCCTTTACACACACATGAACTTTAATGGCATCCCAGTCTTAGTCCGTAGGGTTCAGTATTGAGTTGGCCCCGCCCTTTGCAGCTATAACAGCTTCACCTCTTCTGGGAAGGCCGTCCACAAGGTTTAGGAGGGTGTCTATGGGAATCTTTGACCATTCTTCCAGAAGCGCATTTGTGAGGTTAGGCGCTGATGTTGGGGTGGGGCCAACTCAATATTGAACCCTATGAACTAAGATTGGGATGCCATTAAAGTTCATGTGCGTATAAAGGCAGCCGTCCCAATACTTTTTTACACTATAGTGTATGTCAAATTGGGGATCTCATCCTACAACAGTGGACTAGTATTTTTTTTTCTGGTTCAGATGTAATTAATTTTGGCTTGCAAAGGGGGAACAGAGGCAGCCACACATGGAATAAAAATAAAATCAGTCTCTGGATGGCAGTAATTGGTATGAAGGTATAATATGTTGGCTTCCATAGAATTTCTAATTATAATATTGCAATTATTATAAGACCAATTTAGATGCAATCAGATGGTTCTCATATTTTCCCACGTCGGCTCACAGACCTTGTACTGCAGCCAAAGATCTCCTTCTCAGTAAGCCCAACAAACAATTTCTCCCTCGTAGTGAGACCAGAAGATCAATGGGTTGTGTAGAGTTACATCGGTAAATATTATTACACGAGCCACAAGCACCAGAGTTCAACAGAGGCCTCTCCGTAATCAATACACATTTCACGAAATCGCAGGGCAAACAGATGACGATGGCCTCAAAAAGAGACGGCGGAGGACAAAAGAAATATTGGATTATTGGAGTGTGGTGTTGGCGTAGCATGGCCTGCTCAATTCTCCGAGACTTGTTACTGTATGAGTAATGAAACAAAATTGCTTCAAAGTAGCAGATCGCTTTTCTTCTTGACCTTTTTGGCTTTAGATCAGTGGTCTCCAAACTGTGGCCCTTTGCTTGCCTTTATTCGGCCCTTGGGACGATTTTCCTCCAACTGACACCAATGATGGGGCACCATTCCTTCCACTCTCACCGTCGATGGGGCATTATTCCTTTCACTCATGCCAACAATGAGATACTATTCCTCCCGCTAAAACCAATGATGGGGAATCGTTTATTCCCACTGATGTCAGGGCAATTTCTACTCCCACTGGCCACAGTCCGGCCCCCCTAAAGCCTAAAGGATGGTAAACTGGCCCCTTGTTTAGAAAGTCTGAGGAGCCCTGCTTTCGATGGTCAGGTGATTTCAGCAAACTTGGGGTCTATATATAAAAGATATGCTGTGCAAATGTCTCAAGCATTTGCACAGCCGCCATGAATAACTACCATAGTTTGCCTAAGTGGTTCTCAACCACCGAACTATGGCCCAATACCGGGCCGCAACTTCCCCTGTTCTGAGCCTCCCGCCAGCTGCAGATCCTTTAACCTCTTGCAATGCTTCCCAGCACCCATAAGGTCCTTCAACCTCCCATAGCGGCCAACAATGCCCTCAGGCTCTCTGAGCCCTCAGCCTGTACAGTGCACCCCAAACTCCCACAATGTCATACAGCCTTCCACAGTGCCCCCCGTCCTGCTGCAGAGCCTTCAGCCCTCCATAGTGCTCCAACCTTCAATGGTGCCCTGTTGTTCTCCCCAACAGGGCTGGGACAAGGGATTGGCAGAAGGAGTGGCTGCCGTGGGCATGGTGGTGCTTTTGGGGGGTTGTGCTAGAATAGGTGATTGGGAATGGGGGGGGGGTTAGTACTAGGAGAGTGGATTTCTGTTAGGAAGGGGGATTTGGGGGGAGATAATTCTGATAGTAGGGATGATTGAAGGGATTTGTATTAAGGGGGACATATGGGGGGGGGGGTTGTGCTGGGAGGGGGGGATTTGGAGAGCGGGGAGAGGATTTATGCTCAGGGGGGAAATTTAAGGGGTAGAGGAATTGTTCTAGAAGAGGGGAGTTAAGGAGGGAGAGAATATGACCAGGGAGGGGGGATTTGCACTGGCTAAAGGGAAATTATTGTGGGGGGGGGGGGGGATTTTGGCTTGCAAAGGGAATTTATGCTCAGGGGGTAAGTGTGAAGACTAGTGTTCAAATTAATATTATTTTTGTGGGAAGGGGGGGATTTTTGCAGACACATAATGCTCATACATTTTGGGGTTTGGTGTCATTTGGCATCTTCTCCCTGGGCGCTGGATGACCTTGTCTCGGCACTGCTCCCCAGCATCTTCCAGAAACCTTATCCCATACAGGGCCACCAAATCCCTTAAACAATTTCTCAACCCCCCATTCTCCCCTATGACCATCCCAAGCCCTACCCAGAGTCTACCAGCATTTCAATACAAATTTTGCATTCCCATAACTTGTATTGTGTGAGTATAAACTTATTCTTTACCTTTGGGGCATGGAATGTTGTGAAATTTACCAGGCCCTGCTCTCAAAACATTTGAGAACCACGGATCTATTGGCCTTAATGTAGCATTTTTTCATTGAAGCATTCCAGGAAAATGTTTGCCACATTATGGCCACTAGATGGAGGTAACGATCAAAGGAAATAAACATTTATATATATGTACAGTATATATATAATATTATAAGGTAAATTACAGGGGTTGTTTGTAATGGGTTGTACCAATGCTTGAGGCATTGGCACAGCTAATCTTTTATAAATAGACTCCTAAACAATTTGAAGATATTTGAAGAAGGTTCCTAGTGATACCTTCAGAGAAAAGCGAAGATCTAAAAATGTATCCAATAAAAATATCCTCCCAAAACTAGCACCACATTCAAAGCATTAAAGGGGTTGCTCCACCGGAAAAAATTTTTTTAAAGCCAGCAGCTACAGCTACAGCAGCTGCTGGCTTTTAATATTTGGACACTTACCTGTCCTGGAGTCCAGCGACGTCCGCAGCAGAGGACGAGCGACCGCTCGTCGCTCTGCTGCTCCCTCCACCATCCTCGCTGAGGGAACCAGGAAGTGAAGCCCTGCGGCTTCATGCCCGGTTCCCTACGGCGCATGCGCGAGTCGCGCTGCGCCGTTCTGATTGGTGCTCCTGTGTTCTGGGAGCCGAGTGTCTCCCAGAACACCAAGGGAAGTCTGCGGGAAGTGACGTAACTCCCGCAGATTCCCGGAGACAGGACTCCCGGATGTGGGTGAAAATACCTGTCTTAGACAGGTATCTTCACCCCCCTCCCCCCTGAAAGGTGTCAATTGTGACACCGGAGGGGGGGAGGGTTCCAAATAGCAAAAGTTGCTATTTAGGGTGGAGCTCCACTTTAAGCTCTGACATGTTTCCTGCTCTACACATCACTATCTGAAGGAGCAGATCGTATATCATCTACATACCAAGTGATTCCCGCATGCCGACCCTCATACCATCCAAAGCCTCCAACCTCAAGGAGCCCCCTTATGCATATTTCTGTTTCAATAAAACATTCCTCTCAGCTTCGAAATCTAAACACAGACCAATCCTATAATAAACATCAAATACACAATGAAAAGATCTCTAAAAATAAAGTATAAATAATGGAAGCTATTTAGGAGACGTATGTAATATATATAAGAGAATCAATTGTCTCTAATCATTTTTTTATTTTTCAATGTTTTTAGGGTTAATTAAAGGTGTAAGAGTTGCTTAATGGTTGGCTGGATTTGGCACCAAGAGCACAATTCCCCCGCTCCTGTCTTTGCTTGAACACTATCCTTCCTGCTAAGGCCAAACCCTCCGCCATCTTGTGCCCCGCTCCATGCCAGTGTCCTCCACATGACATTCTCAGCCGTCGACCTTCATATCCCCAAAGGAAGGAACGTCCATGAGTAGAAATAATTTTGCTACACGTTACTGGTTAAATACAGGAAATGGCATAACAGTCACATCACATCGACATACAATCCGGAGTCGCTTGACATCACACAGTCAATCACATTTAGTGGACAGCCCACAGTAGTCACATGTGAAAGCATATGCAGCAGCTTTAGCAGCCATTTCCCATACCGTCTCTCCTCCCCCCGTGGTCATTATTACTCATAGGACGGTGCAATTGGTAGTCACCTCACCACTAGGTACATCTCTCCTGGGGACCCTCCAGGGAAGCAGCCTGACATAGGAATCTCATGGGCTGGCCTGAAAAGCCTTTTTCAATCTGCCCTAGCCCCAAATTCCATAAGGGACAGAAAGACTACAGCCGGATCAGCTTGAATACAGGCCCACTCCTCCCAGACCCCTGCCCTGTCCAGGGCCTACATGTGCTGGTTACATCTTCATAGGTGTGGGGTGTGTAGCTCCCCTGACCCAAGTGCTGATGGGGCTCCTCCCAACCTGGCTTATTACAGGTCACCGACTCAACCATGACATCACAACAGGAGGGCTCTACCTAAAAGGGGCCTAGCACCTGGTGACCTTACTTACTACAACCAGACATAACCAGACACTATTCTGGTACAGAGCCACCTAGTGGCAAAGTAGCTAACTGATCCTACCTACAAGGGGATGCATAAAGAATGGGAATAGGGAAGGGGAAAGAAAAAAGGGGGGGAGGGGTCAGATCAGAGGTCTAGGAGAGGTCTCTGAGACTGAACACCCGGCTCAGAACCCAAATAGTTGAAGAGCCTCAATACAGGCTTAAAGGGATTGTAAACAAAATAAAAAAAAAAATATTTTTTATTTTTGAAAATAACAAACATGTTATACTTACCTCCACTGTGCAGCTCGTTTTGCACAGAGTGGCCCCCGATCCTCCTCTTCTGGGGTCCCTCGGCGGCTCTCTCGGCTCCTTCCCGCAATCACTCACCACCTATATGTGAGCTCGCATGGTGGTGAGTGATTGCGGGCACGCTCCAGTGATACAGCCAGCGGCTAATGCCGCTCACTGTATCACTCGGCCCCGCCCCCCCGGCGCGCCGCGTCATTGGATGTGATTGACAGCAGCGCGAGCCAATGGCTGCGCTGCTTTCAATCCATCCACTGTAGCCAATCGACGGCCAGGCTGAACGGCGAGGAGGATAACGGGGACGAGCGCGGGACTTTCGAGGGGTCAGGTAAGTAAAACGGGGGCTCGGGGGGGGGGGGGCGGTATTGTGGAATGTTTTTTTACCTTAATGCATAGGATGCATTAAGGTGAATTTTTTTTTTCCCTTTACAACCCCTTTAAAGGTCTAGCTGCTCTCTTGTCACTTTCTCCAGGACTTCTCTCGAGCCTCTCCCAATCCTTCCGAACTCCCTACACCAATCTGTCCAGCAGTCACTTACTCTGTCCACTTTTAGGCGATCCCTGAAAACCCTTTGCTTCAGAGAAAGCGTATCCCACCTCCAACTAACAACGGTATTTCCACTTTCTTCACCAGCTCATCCCCCACAGTTATTACATTTTGTATCACTTGACTCTGTTGTTTAGATTGTAAGCTCTAACGAGCAGGGGCCTCTGATTCCTCCTGTATTGAATTGTATTTTAACTGTACTGTCTGCCCTCGTGTTGTAAAGTGCTGTGCAAACTGTTGGGGCTCTATAAAGGTAAATCCTGTATTATCATAATAGTAATAACATAGGTGTGCGCAGCCTATTGCATTAGGGTGTGCACCCCATATGCGTTTAACATATTTACCAGCCTCTTCCCCGCTCTCCATCCTGAAACAATAGGAGGAAGGGGGAGCAAGGGAGCACATGGGGGACCCGGGCAACAGAAGGAAGAGGAACAGGGAAAAGAAGAGGTGGCATATATTAGTACTGATCCCCTATATTTTCCTCCTGTGGCAGCTGAATGTTGACAAAAGGAAGAGGAGGAGAAGCCTACTTTCAGCTGCTGCAGGAGGAAAAGACAGATCGGTTCCACTAAATTCCACCCCAGCCGCCACCTCTCCTGTCCAGGTTCTGAGGGTCGGAAAATTAGGGTTGCGGTTTACCTGTCACCTGCCCACCATTGACAGGATGTCAACCCCAGGATTAGGGTGTGCCCAGGCACACCTGGCACACCCCTTGCGCACGCCTATGAGTAATAATAATATTCTGACCATGTTTATTACTATTACCTATGCTTGCCATCCTCTGGTCATCAACATACAATCAGAACCCCCAATAAAGAAGGCCCCCAATAAAGAAGGCTTCAAACATCAAAGGAGAGAGATATGAGAAAAAGTAATAGGAATGAGAAAAAAAGAGGAAAAAGGAGAAAAAAAAGTAGACTCTCCCTTCAACCGGGGATGCCACCACTCCCCCCCCCCCCCCGGGGATGCAACCACTCCCCCCCCCCCCCCAACTCACCACAAACTCAAGTATGGGACTTTATGTAGCATTTCCACAAGTTCCAGACCTTTTCAAATCGCCTCGGATTTTTATTTTACAAAAAAGTTTTATTGTCATATAAACCAACAGTACAGGTCTACAATAGAGTGTTATAGCATGTAATATACATGGCAAATCCGGGCCTGAAGTCCTCACCTGCAGAGAGGAGGCATGAGTCGTGGTCTTATGCTATACACAAATATAAAGGAGAAATGTGAACAATCATTAGGACCAGATGGTCCAGGACCCGGGTCATGCCCGGCTGTCTGTAAAACTGTAGAGTGAGTGAACAACACACAACAGTAGAACCTGATAGTTAGCATCCTCAAGAAAGGATATGAAGGGTTAACAGCAAAATAAGAGCCTAAAAAAGAATAGAAAGAGAGGGAAAAAAGGAAAAAAAAAAAGATGGAGCAGAACAAGAAGAGCGATAGGATGTGAAGAAGGAGAGAAAGAAGAGGGAAGTAGGAGGTCCACGGGGTGTGCGCAAGGGGAGTCTTAAAGTGATAGTAATGTAGCGTCAAACCTAGAAGGGTGGTAGTATGTGACCCAAGGTTGCCAGACTTTAAGAAACTTGTCATGCGTATCCAAAAGGATTGCCGTTAGTTTCTCATTAACCATGACATCGTTCAGGCGGTTTTTGACTGCCTCAAAGCTGAGTGCGGGGGTTTTCCATGCTCTCGCAATTGTCAATCTAGTTGCGGTAAAAAGGTGCTGGGCTAGTTGCCTTTCTGGACGCAGTAGTTCCACGATGGGCTTACCAAGGAGAGCTACATAAGGGTCCCTCTTGATATTAATCTGAAATAGATTGCGGATGAGAGTAAATACCCTAATCCACAGTCTGCACGCCCGCGGGCATGACCACCAAATATGTGCCATGGAGCCCTCCTGAGAACACCCTCTAAAACAAAGCGGAGAATAATTTGGAATAAAGTGAGCCAGTCTCGCCGGTGTGTAGTACCACCTATACAATACCTTATAGGCATTTTCCAAGATTAACACATTACGTGAGCATTTGGACAGAGTTAGTGTCATCGCCTGCCAGTCCGCAGGGTCCAACTGCTTCCCCAACTCTTTCTCCCATTGTAGGTGGTAAGGCCTCAATGGGGGCCTCCTAGTAGATATCACAGCCGAATATATCAGTGATATTAGGCCCGGTGAGTGGGGCCTGGCTCTACAAAGGCTCTCAAAGGGGGTCAAAGTATAAGGGGTAGATTGAGACTTAATAAGACTCTGAAGAAAATGGCGAAGTTGTAAATAGCGATAGTGCTCTCGCAAGGGAATACCGTGAGAGGAGCGTAAGGCGTCAAATGCCAAAATCCTAGTCGGCCGCAACAGTGAGTGCACATCTGTGAACCCATTCGTGGTCCACCATGAGAATTGGGAGGCATTGTCACAACCTGGAGGGAATAGCGGGCAGTGTAAGAGTCGCAAGAGTGGGAGGTGAGAAGAGATCAACCCCGCAGAGTATTTTACCGAGTCCCATATTCGCAGGGAGTGGGCCAAGCAAGGTCCCATAACCGCCGGACGGTGCACAGGAGGAAGCCAGGGCAATGAGGAGATTGGAATAGGGTCGATGTCGACCAGGTCAAGCATAGCCCAAAGCGGAAGCTGATAGGTCTTATGAAGACACGAAAGTGGGGCTATGTTAGCGGCTATGTAATAGGCCCGTAAATTGGGTACCGAAAGACCACCATTAATTCGCTTAGCAAATAAAACCTGTTTGCTGATTCGGGGGTGGGTCGAACCCCATATAAATTGCATAATTCTACGCTGATGTATGCGGAGGATATGTGGGGGAACCCGAACAGGCAAGACACGAAAAAAGTACAGTAGTTTCGGGAGATAGGACATACGAACAGCTGTTATTCTGCCAAACCAGGACAAAGGCAAATGAGACCAAGACAACAGCATATCCGTTAGTCTTTTGAACAAGGGCCGAAAGTTAGCCTGGTACAATCCGGAGTACATAGGGGTGAGGTGGATTCCCAAATAGGGTAGCGAGGAGACCCACTGGAAGGAGAACGCTGACTGTAGATCCCCCAACAAACCAGGAGAGAGGTTAACCGACAATGCTTTTGATTTGGAGGGATTAACCCGGAGCCCCGAAAGGGCAGCAAAGGTGTCCAAAAGGGACTGTAAATTTGGTAAAGAAATTCTGGGGAAGGTCAAAGTAAGAAGGATATCATCGGCAAATAGGGAAACTTTATGGGGTCAACCCGCTATTTCGATGCCTCGTATGTCGGGATGCGAACGAATCGCCTCCGCCAGGGGTTCCAGAGCCAATACAAAAAGAAGAGGCGATAGGGGGCATCCCTGGCGGGTGCCCCTCTTGATATTAAAAAGAGGAGACTCGAACCCATAATACTTAATTTTTGCCCGGGGGGAGTCATATAAGGCAGACATCCAGTGCATAAACGAAGACCCGAAGCCATAATGCCGAAGAACTGACATGAGGTAAGGCCACGACAGAGTGTCAAAGGCCTTGTGGACGTCCAGGGACAAAAACATAGTTTCCAGCGAGCGGGTATGGGCTATGTGTTGGAGTTGCAATATACGTCGAATAGCATCACCAGCCTGCCTCTGAGGTATGAAACCGACCTGGTCTTTCCCGATTAACCGAGGGAGAAAAGAGTTTAGGCGATTAGCCAGAATTTTGGTCAAATTTTCATATCGATATTGATTAGAGAGATAGGCCTAAAGTTGGCCCAAGAGGAGTGGTCTCGATCCGGCTTATGAATCATACATGTTGTATGATTTATACATGGCCGTTAAATGCGGAGCTACCACAGCGGCCAACTTCCTGTAGTAAAGTGCCGTAAAGCCATCCGGCCCCGGTCGCTTTCCTACTTTTAGATCTTTTATACCTTGGAGGACCTCTGAGACTTGTATGTCCCGGTCCAAAAGGGTAACATGCGCGTCCGTCAAGGTCGGGAGAGGGAGACGGCTGAGGAAATCAGCAGTGTCGTGAGCATTAAACTGCTCTGGGTCTGAGTATAATTTAGTAAGGCGGAAACTAAACTCCTCCAATACGTGCAATGGGTTACCCGTAAGGACATTGTGCCGGTTGCGCAATGTGATGGGGGCGGGTTTAGGAGCGAAAGTCCGGAGTCTGTTGGCCCGCATTCGATTTGGCTTGTTTGCCCTGGTATACCATCTCTGGCGGGACCACCGTAAGATACGTTCAGCTCCCTCGGTGAGACTAAGATCTAGCTCCGAACGGGCCTGCTCCAAGAGTTTGCGGTTGCTAGAGGTGGGGGATTGTTTGAAAACCGCTGATAACGCCTCCAGGCGTGTCTCCAGGGCCCTTTGTTTCAGACCCCGTTCTCGCTTACGGGTCGACGCCACCCTGATAATGTGGCCACGGAGTACCGCCTTATAAGCCTCCCAAAGCGTTACAGGCGACTCTACCGAGCCTTGATTTTCGCGGAAGTAGTCCTCTGAGGCCTTGAAAATATCTTCCTGGACCTCTTTAAGTGATAAGAGCGAATCGTTCATCACCCAGGGCGAGAATTGGGGTCTGTCCAAAACAGAGTGGCAGACCACCAAAACAGGGTCGTGATCAGACCACGGAACAGCCAGGATAGAGGCCCTAATTACCATGGGAAGGTGGCGGCGTAGCATGAACATATGATCGATTCTGGAGTGAGAGTGGTGAGGGTGGGAGTAAAACGTATAGTCCTTACCCTGAGGATGGCATTCCCTCCAAAGGTCGACCAGATCATGTGATTGTAGAGAGCGAGCAAATTTTTTAGCGTCAGGGGAGGGAGCAATGTGCTCCGAGGGGTATTTATCAAACGAGGGATTCAAAACTAAATTCGAATCACCCGCAAGAAAGAGAGTACCCTTGTGGTGGTATGCTAGCAGGGTGCAGACGTGAGACAAGAAGGGTCCTGGATTAGAATTTGGTGCATAGTAGGTCATAATGGTGACCTCCTTTCCTTGGATAGTGCCTTGTAGCAATAAATATCTGCCCTCGGGGTCTGCAATCTGTCTGGTGCAACTAAATGAGACCGACTTGCGGAAAGCTATGAGCACCCCCTTTTGCTTGGTTGGAGCAGTAGCCAAAAACACCTGAGGAAACTGAGCGTCAAAGTATTTAGGGCAGGAAGTTGCCGAAAAATGGGTTTCCTGTAAGCAGGCAATGTCAATCCATTGCTTTCTAAGATACTTAAAGACCTTCACCCTTTTCTGAGGAGAATTCATACCCTGAACATTCAGGGATAGCCAATTAAACGTCATAGTAGAACTAACAATAGATAGAAGACCATTCCCCAAAGCACACACCCCGCAAACCTAGTGGAGGAAAAAAAAGGATAAAAGACCTGAGAGTCAAGAAGGGAGAAAGTTAAAGAAATCAGATCAAGAAAAACAAAAAGTCAGAGTAGAACTCGGAGTAAAAACATTCCAGTCATCAAGGTTGCAATTGGTAGTGGGACTGGAATCCCACTGGAGGGTCGGAAATTAGCCAAAACTCTTGTTCTGGTCAACTTCCGAGCCAAGGGGGAGCAGTGGTCCGTCGGAAACCACTCGGCTGGATTTTAAAGTAGTCTGAATATTGAGATCAACTACGGCACAGGGTAAGCAGAAAAAAAAAAAAACATGTCCGATAAACCCCACCGATATAAAGATTAAAGCAATCTTAACCAAATTTATATAACATATCAACTTAAACTTTAAACGGTAAACTGTAGGCCATGGCCAACCTCGCACTCCGGAGCCCCCAGTGAAAGTACGGGGAGTCCAGGACACAAAGCCGACCCACAGCAAATGCAATGCCCATGACCCGCACGCCAGGGCCATAACTGCAGTCTGTGATGAGCAGCACACACCCACGACACTAGTGGGAATGTGCAGAGCAGCACAAGGATAGTTCTCTAGAGCATCAAATCAAAAAAGTCTTCACCTGGGTTAAAAAAACAAAACAACAAAAAAAAAAAAAAAAAAAAAAGGGGGGAGGGGGGACAATCCAGGAATAGGGGAGGGGGGGGGGGACAGGAAAGGGCTGACGAGCCCAAAGAGAATAGGGGAAGAGAAAAAAAAAGGGAGGGGAGAGGGTCCAGATGTCTTATTGGTCTAGAGACAGGAATGCCCATGCGTTGCAACTGGGTCCATGCAATGAATAATCAAGAGTGAATTTTAGATTCATACTTGGTGTTCAAGATAAGACTTATCCATCAGTTCAGAATAACGGGCAGGTTACCCCTTTGGAGCGTCGAAAGAGAATTAATGCTGTCCTCCCTTAGGGACATCCTGGAATCGCTGTGCTTGCAGTGATCGAAGAGCCTGGGAGCCCTGCTGAGACCTCTGCGAGGATCCGTGGGGTGACCGGGATGGTCTTGGCTGGGCCGAGGAAGACTCCGGTTGGGAGGGAGGGAGATCAAACTGCAGATCCTGAAAATGTCGCCGTAAGTCAGGCAAAGAGGAGGCATGAAACTGGCGGCCAAGGTGGTAGAAGGAGAGCTTGAAGGGGAACCCCCATCTATAACGGATGCCCCGAGCTTGTAGAATCTGCAGATAAGGCTTCAGACTCCGCCTCTTGGCTATGGTGACCGGAGAGAGGTCTGCAAATAATTGGAGGGGATTACCCTGGTGGGAGAGGTCAGGGAGATCTCGTGCAGCCTGCAGGAGCCGCTCCTTTGTCCTGTAAAATTGAAATTTAATGATAACGTCTCTGGGGGGACCCTCGGTGGGTTTGGGAGCAAGGGACCTGTGTATGCGGTCAAATTCCAAGCGCTCCGGAGGGACATCAGGCGCCAGCTCCTGAAAGAAAGCCGTGGCTGTCCCCTGCAAGTCAGTGATGGCCTCTGGGAGCCCACGGATGCGGAGGTTATCCCTGCGAGCTCTATTCTCAGAGTCCTCTAATTTATCCTGTAGGCTCAACAGTTCAGCATTCAGCCTCTCGACCTCGTCCTCGTGACCCTCCAGGACTGTTGTTGTCAAATCCATCCGCTGCTCCAATTGATTGGTGCGGTGGCCTATTTCCTTAAGCCCCCTCACCAGTTCCGCTGAGAGCTTACGGGAGACAGAATGTATTTCATCTCGGACTATACCGCGGAACTTCTGGACCAGGGCATCAGAGCCAGCGTCAGTGGGGCTTACCAAGTTGGAGGGGAACTGGTGTAAGCTGTCCTCAGAATGCTGAGTGGAGTCATCTGGCTCCGGAGGCTCGGGCGCCATTTTGCCCTTCCCCTTCCCTTTCCCCCCGACAGGAGAGGCCTTCTGCTGTGAGCGGTAGCGCTGCCGGCTCCGGGGTGTATTGTACATAGGTAATATCAGGTAATGTTCGTCGTTCAGAGAGCTGGAGTGGTGGCGTCAGGGAGCAAGATGTGCCTTATTCGCCGAGTTTGTGTGGTCCGACGGCGCAAAGCAGGGAGATCAAGCTGTCATCATCCCCGACTCTGCGTGACTGCCCCCCTGGGCTGTGGGTTTAGTACATAGAAAGAGTCAGCATATGCAGCAATCTAGCTCAGGGGCCATTGCCCGGCCACCCAAAGCACCTAGGCTTCCAGAGGCAATTTGTTGGAGGAGAGTCTATAGGATGGACTCTAGGGTGCAGCAAGATGGCCGCCTTGCACAGGGCTATATCTGATCCACAGTCTACAGGACTCAAACAGGGGGTACCGCTAAGTGTTGTGGACAGCGGGTAGCATGTGAGTAAGCACCAGTGGCCGTAATTTGAGGAATTAGGTGCGTGGCGAGACCCGAGGGATAGAAACAGGCCATGGAGCCTCAGTAGGGTGGAGCAAGATGGCCTCCGTACAGTAGGCCAGGAACCACCAGATACCCTGCAGGCCGTCGGGGGTGAGTATCAGTCTGCGGTTAGGCTCTGGTGCACACACTGAGGGAGGGCTAAGGCCGGGATGGAGGATGTGGTGGATGATCCTTGCCCAGGAAGGACGGTAAGGCTACTAAGGCTATTGAGGGGCTTTGGGTGGATCAAGATGGCCGCCGCTCACCTCTTCACACAGAGCGCCGTCTTCAGTAGGGTGCCTCCGCCGGCTATCGACTCCTCACTGTTCTCCTCCGGGCTTGGAAGGCTGCCTCGGATGGGTTCCGGAAGGGTCGCCGTTCTTCCCGCGGCCGCGGTACTCTAGCGCGGTGGATTCCGAGGCCTCGCAGGCCGCAAGATGGCGGCGGATCACCAGGGGATGGAGCCGGCCCGGCTCGGAATGCAGGGTGTTCGGCTCACCCAGAGACCCAAGTCAGGTAGGGATCTTCTGAGGGGAAGCCCAGGAGTCAGGATGGAGGATTTGGTGGACTGGTTGTAGGGCGCTGACTTAGGATGGCTATCTCGCCTTGGATTTTTCTGTAGGATGTTTGATCCAGGAGATCCTATTTTTGGTCACCGCCATGACCGCAGGTTATTTTGATGCTCTAGCGATAGATATGTTTGTGCCAAAAAGATGTAAATGCTAAGTGTCTGTAAGTCTTTGGAAATATCTGGGATCTGCTCACCCAGTGGAGCCATGTGGGCAGTTTTGGGGACATTGACATTGCAACGAGGGAATGCAACAGAGTATCTATTCTCATCCAAAGTCGCTTTTTTTATTGACAGGTCCACCATATGTGAAACACTGTTCTCATTTGTCTGCAATCTCTACTACAAACTGGGGGGCATCTGGATAAGTCTTATCTTAGCAACCCTTATGTATATTTTAACCATCTTCTGAGGTTTAGAGCTCATGCCTAGTCCTCCCAGCTTCTTCATTTTACAACTGGCTAGTAAGGAGGCCAATTGGAACAAAAGCAAGGTGTAGGAAGGAGTGGTTCCAAGCTATCGATCATGTGAGCTGGTCTAGAGCTGTGTAATTCAGAAACTTGTGTTTTGGGGCCCCTGAGCTGCTTTAAGCCAGCTGGAAGGGCCCATGGTGTGCTCCCTCCCAGGGGGTCCCAGCTGGCCCCACAGAGGTCCCCTATGTAACGCTGTGTCAGGCAATGTCACCAAAAAATTGTAAATCCTTAGTTGCAAAATGCCTCTTGTTTCATGGGAGGGGTGGAGAAGAAACGATGGGAAGCCGGGACGGCAGGGGCATTGCTAGGTGGCCAAAAGACCAGGGGCTTCAGCCCGAAGTCCAAGAAATCGGGAGGGGTGGTGTATGTGACGCAGGCCTTTTTTTGGGCTGGCCCGTGACCTACCTGACCTACATACACTGACGGTAGTGACCTACATACACTGACCTACATACACTGACCTACCTACATTGACCTACCTGACCTACATACACTGACGGTAGTGACCTACATACACTGACCTACATACACTGACCTACCTACATTGACCTACCTGACCTACATACACTGACGGTAGTGACCTACATACACTGACCTACCTGACATACACTGACCTACCTGACCTAGATACACTGACGGTAGTGACCTACATACACTGACCTACCTGAGATACACTGACCTACCTGACCTACATACACTGATGGTAGTGACCTACATACACTGACCTACATACACTGACCTTCCTACACTGACCTACCTGACCTACATACACTGACCTACCTGACCTACATACACTGACCTACCTGACCTACATACACTGACCTACATACACTGACCTACCTGACATACACTGACCTACCTACACTGACCTACCTACACTGACCTACATGCCCTACATACACTGACCTACCTACACTGACCTACCTGACATACACTGACCTACCTGACCTACATACACTGACCTACCTACACTGACCTACCTGACATACACTGACCTACCTGACCTACATACACTGACCTACCTGACCTACATACACTGACCTACCTACACTGACCTACCTGACATACACTGACCTACCTGACCTACATACACTGACCTACCTGACCTACATACATTGACGGTAGTGACATACATACACTGACCTACATACACTGACCTACCTGACATACACTGACCTACCTACACTGACCTACATACACCGACCTACCTACACTGACCTACCTACACTGACGGTAGTGACCTATATACACTGACCTACATACACTGACATTTACATACACATTACACTGTCTGACCTACCTCAGCTCAGCGGTGTCACAGCAGGCAGTCTCATTCTGTCAGTCGTCAGAGGAGGAGCCGAGGAGGAGAGGAGAGCCGAGGAGAGAGGAGGAGCCGAGGAGGGGAGGAGAGGAGAGCCGCCTGCCCGAGCGCCGAGCGGGGATGTGGTGCAGCGGCCGCATTGTAATTCCCGCCTTCTGGAGCCTGCAGTGCCTATGATGGACGTCACACGTCCCGCGGTCCCGGCATTGGACCAGTGGGACGTCCATCATAGGCATTGCGCAGGCTCCAGAAGGCGGGACCTGCTATAGGAATCGGCAGGACTCGGCCTCAGTCGGCCGCACTCGGCCACATTCGGCGGCGCTTGTGATCAGATCGGTCCCGGCGTTCGCCGTTTGCCCGGGGCTAACAATGGAGACCTGCCATCAGGAGACTCAGGGCTTTTCGGGGTCACCACATTCGGGACTTCAGCCCCCCCTAGCCACCCCCTCCCGATGCCCCTGGAAGCAAGTCTTATTTGAACAACACTATGAGAGTTCTCCTTTCAGCTGCTTGCCATCGTTTCTTCTCCCCCTCCCATAAAGCAAGAGGCATTTTGCAACTAAGGATTTACGAATTTTTGGTGATATAGCCTGAGGCGGCGTTACATCTGGGACCTCCATGGGGCCAGCTGGGACCCCCTGAGAGGCAGCACACCATGGGCCCTTCCATCTGCCAGAAGCAGACCTAGTTCTTTTAATATACGTACGGCTGTATGCCAACTTGTTTACTCTATATGAAGCCTAAGACATTTTGAATCTCATCCATCATACCCCTGAAAAAAGCAAAAAGAAAAGGAAGAGAGAGGTGAGGAATGTCAGGAAGGAAGGAAGGAGAAAAGGAAGAGAGAGGTGAGGAATGTCAGGAAGGAAGGAAGGAGAAAAGGAAGAGAGAGGTGAGGATGTCAGGAAGGAAGGAGAAAAGGAAGAGAGAGGTGAGGAATGTCAGGAAGGAAGGAAGGAGAAAAGGAAGAGAGAGGTGAGGATGTCAGGAAGGAAGGAAGGAGAAAAGGAAGAGAGAGGTAAGGATGTCAGGAAGGAAGGAGAAAAGGAAGAGAGAGGTAAGGATGTCAGGAAGGAAGGAGAAAAGGAAGAGAGAGGTAAGGATGTCAGGAAGGAAGGAGAAAAGGAAGAGAGAGGTGAGGAATGTCAGGAAGGAAGGAAGGAGAAAGGAAGAGAGAGGTGAGGATGTCAGGAAGGAAGGAAGGAGAAAAGGAAGAGAGAGGTAAGGATGTCAGGAAGGAAGGAGAAAAGGAAGAGAGAGGTAAGGATGTCAGGAAGGAAGGAGAAAAGGAAGAGAGAGGTAAGGATGTCAGGAAGGAAGGAAGGAGAAAAGGAAGAGAGAGGTAAGGATGTCAGGAAGGAAAGAGAAAAGGAAGAGAGAGGTAAGGATGTCAGGAAGGAAAGAAGGAGAAAAGGAAGAGAGAGGTGAGGAATGTCAGGAAGGAAGGAGAAAAGGAAGAGAGAGGTGAGGAATGTCAGGAAGGAAGGAAGGAGAAAAGGAAGAGAGAGGTAAGGAATGTCAGGAAGGAAGGAGAAAAGGAAGAGAGAGGTGAGGAATGTCAGGAAGGAAGGAAAGAGAAAAGGAAGAGAGAGGTGAGGAAGTTATGAAGAAAGCAAGGAAGGAAAGAGATAAGGAAAAGGAGGAGAGGTAAGGGAGTTAGGAAGAAAGGAAAGGAAAGAAGAGGAACAAAGAAGGAGGAAGAGAAAGGAAGAAAGGAAGAAAGGAGGTACAAAGATTTAAAAAAAAAACTCTCCCGAAACTTCTTTTAGTTGGTTTTGGACAGGACTAAATACATGTTGGACCAACCTCACCACAAATACACTGAGACCTCCATAAAGAGGAAAAACGAGAGCTTTCCCCACTTCTGTCTCACATGCTGTGCGCCGTAGTGATATGAAGGCCAGTGGAAGGAACCGTATGAATGGACTAAAGAATGGACTTTAGGCGGCACATGGATAGATATTGTAAAAAAACGAAGGGTTTTTATTTTAGAAAAAGTAATAAGAAAATACATATAAACATTCAAAAAATGACAGTCTATTTGTACTTAGATACAAGGCTCAGGCTAATGCTCTACAATGCTTCAGAATTATACAACATAGATGCACTCCATCCTTAATGAAATACGTAACCAGCAACGAAAGGCTAGTGAAACAGTAAACGTGTGAAGCAGGTGGCGTTTAGCCGATTGTGCTGCCACATGCAGCACACACCTTGGTAAAATTAGAGTCAGAGGCGTTGCTAGGGGGGTGCGGGGGGTGCGGTCCGCCCCCGGGTGACACCCGCTAGAGGGGTGACACCCTCCCTTTTTTTTTATTTTTTTTTTTATTTTATTTTTTTTACAGCTGACCCATTCATTGATTAATTTCACCCCGCTGGGCTGGAAGCCTGGAACAACACCTCCAGCGCCGCGGCCGCGCCTGGTGTGTGTCCTCCGGCTCCTTATTCTTCCTATTCCTAAATTCCAATCCTCCTCCCTACCCTACAGAGCCAGCGAGCGACTCAGCCTGTCACATCATCACACTGCACTGTAGTGTCACACTGGAGTGTCAGTGAAAAGATTATCAACAACACGCTGGAGTGCTCATCATGCTGCAGTTAAGCCAGTAAAAGAAAAATTGAATATGTTTGTGTCTGCAATCGAAGCGCTTTGTGATCCTTCTGAAAATATGGACACAAGAGGAGCAGCAGAATGTCTACTGCCTGCTGTCTGTGATTTTACGTTTTTGTGCTACCTATACTTCTGGGGTGATGTACTTCAAGAAGTTGATGTTACACAACAGTACCTGCAGACCAAAGGCTTAAGTCTGGACAAGGTGGTGACAAAGCTAGAGTCACTAAGACTTTTTCTGTTTGAAGAGCGCAGTCACCTAGTGGAACATGCAATTAAGCAGGCACATTTAAAATCTAAAGAATATGGAATTGCCGTAGAGAGAAGAGCCAGGTTTAAGAAGAGGATGGCAGGGGAACAGGCACGTGATGCTGGAGGCATAAGTCTACAAGACGAGAACAAGAGGGCAATGCTTGAGTGCATTGATCGCTTCCATTCTGAACTCCAGATCAGATTAAGAGCCATCATGGAAGTTACAGCCATGTTTGAGGCTGTTCAAGCAAAGAGTCTCATATATGAAACTGAAGAAACATTAAAGGTGTCCATTCCAAAACTGACCACTTTTTATGACGAAATATCTGAGAGTGAGCTGTTAATGGAAATACCCAGACTGAGGAGACATCTCAAAGCAGCCAAGATCAACCTAGAAGAAGTCAAAGATTGGTCGGCTTTACAAGTTTTGACCTTCATAGCAGAATGGGACTTCATTGAATCTCTTCCAACCCTTTCACTATGTCTAAAAATATTTCTGACAATCTGTGTGTCTGTGGCTTCATGTGAGAGGAGCTTTTCAAAGTTGAAGCTGATAAAAAACTATTTGCGTTCAACGATGGGACAGGCAAGGCTTTCTGATCTTGCAATATTATCAGTTGAAAGTGAACTAGCGAAATGTATTGATTTTGATGATGTTGTTCACAATTTTGCAGCTGTCAAGGCTAGAAAAGCAAAGTTTTGATTTAGATGTTAACTAAATGCTTTCATATTTGTTCCTGTTTTTGTGTTATTTATTTAGTAATTCAGTAAAGTTTAAAGTTAAAATAAATACAGTTCTTTAACAGTTTAAGCTTTGATTTCTATTATTTTCATATGATTTTGTTATTCAAATTTGCTAGTTGATTGATAGTTATTAACGGCACTACTGTTGCCAATATATGCAGTGTTATTAGGGTGAAAAAAATTATTGGGGGGGGGGGGTGACACCATGTTATACCGCACCAGGTGACACCAACCCTAGTGACGCCACTGATTAGAGTGGCTATTTGTCTGTAGCAAATAGCTGATAATGGTAAAAATCACAATGAACGACAGCTGGGTAAACTGCTAGGTAGAGGCTGCTGGTAAGCAGCAACAGGTAATGTCCTCCGGCACTTTTGAAGCTATAAATACCAAAACACGAAGGAAAGGGGCTGGATATACACCATTGTGAATCCCGGTGTATAATGGGGCAGAGGGTATCTGACCCCAAAAAGCCTATGGTAGGTGGCCAGGCTGTCAGCCTACGCCTTAAAAAAGAGAGAGGGCAAGTTTCCACCAGTCCACAGCAATCCTAGCAGTCAGCTGCACGTTTAAGCAATTTCTTCAACAGTGGAAGGAACCATCAGCACACCTGGACACATCAAAATCACAGAAGATCAACACACCTGGAATTATGAATTATGGAAGAGTCCTCAGCTGGGGGTTACTGTGCAGCAGAGCAGTTTTCCAAGGGAGGTAAATATTCCTCTGCTGCTCCCCGGGTACGGCATTTGGAAAGAAACATTGAGTAAGTGACAAAAGAGATGTAGAGTCCAGAAAATTACGTCACCTAAAAACTCATAGATCTGTTTATTCAGGTACTGGCCACCTCCACAGGAGGACCACAGGATGACCACAGGATGACCACAGGATGACCACAGGAGGACCACAGGATGACCACAGGAGGACCACAGGAGGACCACAGGAGGACCACAGGATGACCACAGGATGACCACAGGATGACCACAGGAGGACCACAGGAGGACCACAGGATGACCACAGGAGGACCACAGGAGGACCACAGGATGACCACAGGAGGACCACAGGATGACCACAGGATGACCACAGGAGGACCACAGGAGGACCACAGGATGACCACAGGAGGACCACAGGAGGACCACAGGATGACCACAGGAGGACCACAGGAGGACCACAGGATGACCACAGGAGGACCACAGGATGACCACAGGAGGACCACAGGAGGACCACAGGATGACCACAGGATGACCACAGGAGGACTACAGGATGACCACAGGATGACCACAGGAGGACTACAGGATGACCACAGGAGGACCACAGGAGGACTACAGGATGACCACAGGATGACCACAGGAGGACTACAGGATGACCACAGGAGGACCACAGGAGGACTACAGGATGACCATAGGATGACCACAGGAGGACTACAGGATGACCACAGGAGGACCACAGGATGACCACAGGAGGACCACAGGATGACCACAGGATGACCACAGGAGGACCACAGGAGGACCACAGGAGGACTACAGGATGACCACAGGATGACCACAGGAGGACTACAGGATGACCACAGGATGACCACAGGAGGACCACAGGAGGACCACAGGAGGACCACAGGATGACCACAGGAGGACCACAGGATGACCACAGGATAACCACAGGAGGACTACAGGATGACCACAGGATGAGCACAGGAGGACTACAGGATGACCACAGGATGACCACAGGAGGACTACAGGATGACCACAGGATGACCACAGGATGACCACAGGAGGACCACAGGAGGAC
This sequence comes from Rana muscosa, assembly GCA_029206835.1. Taxonomy (NCBI): domain Eukaryota; kingdom Metazoa; phylum Chordata; class Amphibia; order Anura; family Ranidae; genus Rana; species Rana muscosa. The sequence goes on from CM055128.1 coordinate 4,982,058, forward strand.
CACAGGAGGACTACAGGATGACCACAGGATGACCACAGGAGGACCACAGGATGACCACAGGATGACCACAGGAGGACTACAGGATGACCACAGGAGGACCACAGGAGGACCACAGGAGGACCACAGGATGACCACAGGAGGACTACAGGATGACCACAGGAGGACCACAGGATGACCACAGGAGGACTACAGGATGACCACAGGATGACCACAGGAGGACCACAGGATGACCACAGGAGGACCACAGGATGACCACAGGAGGACCACAGGATGACCACAGGAGGACCACAGGATGACCACAGGAGGACCACAGGATGACCACAGGATGACGACCCAATGGATAAACACTGGGGACTTCTATGCATATGCACTCTACCTGTCCTCCAACCATGAGATCAACTCTGTGTCTTGGCATACAGCTGATAGGTAATTATCTATTGCAATTCATTTGCTTTTAGGTTACATACTTCATGTACATTTTTTGTACTTAATAAATGTTGTATTTTTTTACATTTGTTACTTCTTTCTGGCTACTATCCTATCCATTCCCCCCTTGCAATTTTCTCCAATGGATAAACACTGTTCTTTTTTAAAACCTGGAGATAAACAATGGATAAATGGTTGTCCCCCAAACCACCTACTGTAAACGGTCTCATAACAGACATGCAAACTTTTTTTCCAAATGGAAGCCATTTATATTACATATGCATAATGACCACCAATAAATTGTTACCATATACTATATTACCAAAAGTATTGGGACGCCTGCCTTTACACGCACATGAACGTTAATGGCAACTCAGTCTTAGTTCGTAGGGTTGAATAGTGAGTTGGCCCTCCCTTTGCAGCTATAACAGCTTCAACTCTTCTGGGAAGGTTTAGGAGGGTGTCTATGGGAATGTTTGACCATTCTCCCAGAAGAGCATTTGTGAGGTCAGGCACTGATGTTGGATGAGAAGGCCTGGCTCGCAGTCTCTTCTCTAATTCATCCCAAATGGTGTTCTATCGGGTTGAGGTCAGGACTCTGTGCAGGCCAGTCAAGCTCCTTCACCCTGAACTTGTTCATCCATGTCTTTATGGACCTTGCTTTGTGCACTGGTCCAAATCATTCGGTGGAGGGGGGATTATGGTGTGGGGTAGTTTTTCAGAGGATGGGCTTGGCCCCTTAGTTTCAGTGAAGGGACATTTTGGACACTTTAGTTCTCCCAACTCTGTGGGAACAGTTTGGGGACGGTCCCTTCCTGTTCCAACATGACTGCACACCAGTGCACAAAGCAAGGTCCATAAAGATATGGATGAACGAGTTTGGGGTGGAGGAACTTGACTGGCCTGCACAGAGTCTTGACCTCAACCCGATAGAACACCTTTGGGATGAATTAGAGCGGAGACTGCGAGCCAGGCCTTCTCGTCCAACATCAGTGCCTGACCTCACAAATGCCATAGACACCCTCCTAAACCTTGTGGACGGCCTTCCCAGAAGAGTTGAAGCTGTTATAGCTGCAAAGGGCGGGGCCAACTCAATATTGAACCCTCCGGACTAAGACTGGGATGCCATTAACGTTCATGTGCGTGTAAAGACAGGCGTCCCAATACTTTTGGAAATATTGTGTAGTTCAACCTTTCCAATACTCTAAATAGCATGTGGAGGAAACCCTGAGTGACGCACTGGGACATCTATGACTGCCCACCGCAGCTGAACAATGGCATAGGATCTAGACAGCAGAATTACTATGTTCATGTATTTAGTATTTCTTGCATTGTACTAGTACTATAATTGCACTGTATTGATATGGAGATGCACCTCCTTCAAGATAATGGCCTTTGCATTATAACACAGCAGAGCGGAATATTATTTTCTCTTCATTATAAAAATATAATAAGAGATTTCTTAAAAAACAATAAAAAACAGACGTACGACCTTGGCAGTTATATTCTTACGTACAACAAACAAAGTTTAGATTGTTCTATTATTATAGAATGACAATAATATTGTGTTTGGTGGTCATTTTAGACTCTCCTATTGCTTATCAGAATTCTTCTTTAGTCCTCAATAGATCATAAGGCCGTGCCGGTCCTGTAACTCATTAGAAGTCTATAAAATATGTGGACGTTTAATAATGTTTTGAGCATTAAATGAACGGATGTCCTTGAAAAAGTTGATTAGAAATGCAATGATTGTGGCAGTATAATTAAATCTGTATTTTCCACGAAATGTTCTCTAGCAATTGGTTATTTTCTACATTCGGTTTCCACCTCTAAAGCCTCTGCATTGTCCTTCAATTGTCAGCATCTGAGCAGAGAACGTCTGGTGCCACCCAACTCCCAGTTCCTATGACTGCCATTGCCGGGCTTCGAAGTGACTGTTGTGACAGCTTCCTCTATTCACTATTCTTAGGAGGAGATGAAATGTTCAGTTTTGTGATACACATATTATACAGAAAGACAGAATGGAGAGCCAGTGATACAGAGATAGAGAGGGAGAGGAGAGGGATGGGAAAGGTGGAGAGAGAAAAAAGGAGCGGGGAGAGAAGAAGAGGACTTCATAGATAGTATGTGTGTATGAGAAAGTCTACATGCCATATTTCCATTGCTGCTGTGTAGAACATTGAAATATCTTTTTATTATACCTAACACAGGATCCAGGGTGGTCCATCTATTCTCCAGAGACTAGTGACATCACCGAGACCCTTCATATTCATGAGAACTCAGCCTATCCATTTACTAGAGATCCCCGACATCATAGAGACCTTTCATATTCATGAGAACACAGCCTATCCATCACTAGAGACCAGTGACATCCCCGAGACCCTTCATATTCATGAGAACTCAGCCTATCCATTCACTAGAGACCAGTGACATCACCGAGACCCTTCATATTCATGAGAACTCAGCCTATCCATTTACTAGAGATCCCCGACATCACAGAGACCCTTCATATTCATGAGAACACAGCCTATCCATCACTAGAGACCAGTGACATCACCGAGACCCTTCATATTCATGAGAACACAGCCTATCCATTCACTAGAGACCAGTGACATCACCGAGACCCTTCATATTCATGAGAACTCAGCCTATCCATCACTAGAGACCAGTGACATCACCGAGACTCTTCATATTCATGAGAACACAGCCTATCCATCACTAGAGACCAGTGACATCATCGAGACTCTTCATATTCATGAGAACACAGCCTATTCATCACTAGAGACCAGTGACATCACCGAGACTCTTCATATTCATGAGAACACAGCCTATCCAATCACTAGAGACCAGTGACATCACCGAGACCCTTCATATTCATGAGAACACAGCCTATCCAATCACTAGAGACCAGTGACATCACCGAGACCCTTCATATTCATGAGAACACAGCCTATCCATCACTAGAGACCAGTGACATCACCGAGACCCTTCATATTCATGAGAACTCAGCCTATCCATTTACTAGAGATCCCCGACATCATAGAGACCTTTCATATTCATGAGAACACAGCCTATCCATCACTAGAGACCAGTGACATCACCGAGACCCTTCATATTCATGAGAACTCAGCCTATCCATTTACTAGAGATCCCCGACATCATAGAGACCTTTCATATTCATGAGAACACAGCCTATCCATCACTAGAGACCAGTGACATCACCGAGACCCTTCATATTCATGAGAACTCAGCCTATCCATTTACTAGAGATCCCCGACATCATAGAGACCCTTCATATTCATGAGAACACAGCCTATCCAATCACTAGAGACCAGTGACATCACCGAGACCCTTCATATTCATGAGAACTCAGCCTATCCATTTACTAGAGACCAGCGGCTTCATGCCCGGTTCCCTACGGCGCATGCGCGAGTCGCGCTGCGCCGTTCTGAATGGTCCCCTGTGTTCTGGGAGCCGAGTGTCTCCCAGAACACAATGGGGAATCTACGGGAAGTGACGTGCTTCCCGCAGATTTCCCGCAGAGAGGACTCCCGGAAGTGGGTGCAAATACCTGTCTTAGACAAATATCTGCACCCTCCTCCCCCCTGAAAGGTGCCAATTGTGACACCGGAGGGGGGGAGGGTTCCAATTAGTGGAAGTTCCACTTTAGGGTGGAGCTCCGCTTTAAGGGCAGCCAACAGCCACCTTAGCACTGCATCTCCTCCTCCCCCCCCCCGACTGCCCTGCTGGCATGGCCCATGCCTATTTATGGGGTAGTCTCTGCCCCCTGTCAGCCCGCTTCTGGGGATTGGCCGAGGCCCCACAGATATTCATGGCAGCCCCTCCTAGCCCTCACCCTCTAGTTCCCCAACCTTCCAGACCAGAGGGAGGCACCAGAGAGAGCTGAGAAGATGAGTCATCCAGCCTTGGCCTCTAATAACCCTGACCCAATTTCATGACTCAGGTTATTCCTGCCCAGAATATGCTTTGCCTACTCTACCAATACTAGAAGCACACACTAGAGGGCGCTACAATCAGTATATACATGTGCCTTGTGCATTACAGTGGAACCTCAGATTACGAGCATAATCCGTTCCAGGAGAATGCTCATAATCCAAAGCACTCGCATATCAAAGCGAGTTTCCCCATAGAAGTCAATGGAAACAAAAATAATTAGTTCCCGCATTGACTTCTATGGCAGGCAATACCGCATGTGGCCAGAGGTGGGGGGCACTGGAGAGTTTTGGAAATACTCAGAAAGGCCCGGGGACAGCTTGGCTGACCTCGAAAACCCTCAAAAAGGCTCGGAAACACCCGGGTACGGAGTATTTCCGAGTATTGCTGAACGGCTCTGATCGGCTCTGCTTGGCTCCGGCGCCCCCCCCTACCTCAGGCCAAATGCGGTACTGCAGGCCCCATTAGCTTGAATTCTGCTCGTTTTGTGAGACAACACTCGCAAACCGAGTCAGAATTTTTTTTAAAAAAGTTGCTCGTTATTCAAAATGCTCGTTAACCGCGTTCCTCGTAAACCAAAGTTCCACTGTTTTTTCATTTTAAATCCTTTTAGAAACTATAAACTCCCTAATCTGGATTTCCTAATCTAAATAAAGAGATTCCTTATCCCCCTGCACTTGTAATTGGCCCGCTGCCTGATTTTATTTTATGTCTACAGAAAATCTGAGCTAAAATTATAAACATTTTATGGACATTTTGAACTCCTGAGAGGGGGGGATGGGAGGTGCGATGTTCCTTCATACTACACTGGGGGGGGCGATCGTGGGATGATTGGAGATCCTGCCACACATTTCAGGGAGTTCTATGAAAGGGGAATCTCAGGATCTACAGAACAGATCTCGGTAAGGAATCAGGATAGTCTAGTAAATTCATGAAATGCATCTCTTGGATAGATAGATATACATACACTCACCGGACACTTTATTAGGTACACCTGTTCAATCGCTTGGTAACACAAATTGCTAATCAGCCAATCACATGGCAGCAACTAGATGCATTTAGGAATCTAGACGTGGTGAAGATGACTTGCTGAAGTTCAAACTGAGAATCAGAATGGGGGAAGAAAGGGGATCTCGGTGACTTTGAACGTGGAATGGTGGTTGTTGGTGGCAGACGGGCTGGTCTGAGTATTTCTGGGATTTTCACACACAACCATCTCTCAGGATTACAGAGAATGGTGGGAAAAAGGAGAAAATATCCAGTGAGCGGCAGTTGTGTGGAGGAAAATGCCTTGTTGGGGTCAGAGGAGAATGGACAGACTGGTTCCAGATGATAGAAAGACAACAGTAACTCAAATAACCTCTTGTTACACCCAAGATATGCAGAATACCATCTCTGACCGCACAACACATCCAACCTTGAAGCAGATGGGCTACAGCAGCACAAGACCACACCGGGGGCCACTCCTGTCAGCTAAAAACAGGAAACTGAGGCTACAATTGGCACAGGATCACCAACATTGGAGAATAGAAGACTGGAAAAACGTTGCCGGGTCTGATGAGTCTGGATTTCAGCTCCGACATTCAGATGGTGTGGTCAGAATTTGGCGCATAGATCCATCCTAACTTGTATCACCGGTTCAGGCTGGTGGTGGGGGTGTCATGCTGTGGGGGATGGGGTATCACCGGTTCAGGCTGGTGGTGGGGGTGTAATGGTGTGGGGGATGGGATATCACCGGTTCAGGCTGGTGGTGGGGGTGTAATTGTGTGGGGTGTTGCGGAACTCCAAAATCCGCTGGGAAATCCTTGAAGCTGAGGAAGTACTAACTTATCCAAGGCAACCTGTTACCCCCCCCCCAGTAACTGGACGACACACAGTTCTGGGAGTAAATCAACCCTTTATTTTGCCACAGCTGGCTTTTTATATCATTTCCCATGCAAGGGGTTTCTTAACTCATTTTCCAGGGGCATTCCCTTCAACAACTAACAGATGACAGTGATTTAATTACCTGGAACTATTTCTAACAACCTGGGATGCGTGAGACGTTTGTCTCCGCATATTTACCCATAACAATGAAACCGTGCCAGACACATTACTAGGAGCGTAATTACCTCCTGTAGCAGATAATAGGTGGGGTCATTAACACACTGACAATAGATGAATGGAACGCTACCTCAGACCCCCAATTAACCCAATTTACTTATTCAGACATCAGTAGACATTCTGTCTCTACATTTCCTGGAATGAATCTTTGCTGTCACCTTTGAAGTGATCCAAACCATTTCTCACAGTATTTTGCTACATGGGGGATGGGGTGTCACCGGTTCAGGCTGGTGGTGGGGGTGTAATGGTGTGGGGGATGGGGTATCACTGGTTCAGGCTGGTGGTGGGGGTGTAATGGTGTGGGGGAGGGGGTATCACCGGTTCAGGCTGGTGGTGGGGGTGTAATGATGTGGGGGATGGGGTATCACCGGTTCAGGCTGGTGGTGGAGGTGTAATGGTGTGGGGGATGGGGTATCACCGGTTCAGGCTGGTGGTGGGGGTGTAATGGTGTGGGGTATGGGGTATCACCGGTTCAGGCTGGTGGTGGGGGTGTAATGGTGTGGGGGATGGGGTATCACCGGTTCAGGCTGGTGGTGGGGGTGTAATGGTGTGGGGGATGGGGTATCACCGGTTCAGGCTGGTGGTGGGGGTGTAATGGTGTGGGGGATGGGGTATCACCGGTTCAGGCTGGTAGTGGGGGTGTAATGGTGTGGGGGGATAGGGTATCACAGGTTCAGGCTGGTGGTGTGGGGGAAGGGATATCACCGGTTCAGGCTGGTGGTGGGGGTGTAATGGTGCGAACGATGGAGTATCACCGGTTCAAGCTGGTGGTGGGGGTGTAATGGTGTGGGGGATGGGATATCACCAGTTCAGGCTGGTGGTGGGGGTGTAATGGTGTGGGGGATGGGATATCACCGGTTCAGGCTGGTGGTGGGGGTGTAATGGTGTGGGGGATGGGATATCACCAGTTCAGGCTGGTGGTGGGGGTGTAATGGTGTGGGGGATGGGATATCACCGGTTCAGGCTGGTGGTGTGATGTAATGGTGTGGGGGATGGGGTATCACCGGTTTAGGTTGGTGGTGGGGGTGTAATGGTGTGGGGGATGGGGTATCACCGGTTCAGGCTGGTGGTGGGGGTGTAATGATGTGGGGGATGGGGTATCACCGGTTCAGGCTGGTGGTGGAGGTGTAATGGTGTGGGGGATGGGGTATCACCGGTTCAGGCTGGTGGTGGGGGTGTAATGGTGTGGGGTATGGGGTATCACCGGTTCAGGCTGGTGGTGGGGGTGTAATGGTGTGGGGGATGGGGTATCACCGGTTCAGGCTGGTGGTGGGGGTGTAATGGTGTGGGGGATGGGATATCACTGGTTCAGGCTGGTGGTGGGGGTGTAATGGTGTGGGGGATGGGGTGTCACCGGTTCAGGCTGGTGGTGGGGGTGTAATGGTGTGGGGGATGGGGTATCACCGGTTCAGTCTAGTGGTGGGGGTGTAATGGTGTGGGGGATGGTGTATCACCAGTTCAGGCTGGTGGTGGGGGTGTAATGGTGTGGGGGATGGGGTATCACCGGTTCAGGCTGGTGGTGGGGGTGTAATGGTGTGGAGGATGGGGTATCACCGGTTCAGGCTGGTGGTGGGGGTGTAATGGTGTGGGGGATGGGGTATCACCGGTTCAGGCTGGTGGTGGGGGTGTAATGGTGTGGGGGATGGGATATCACCGGTTCAGGCTGGTTGTGGGGGTGTAATGGTGTGGGGGGGATGGGGTATCACCGGGTCAGGCTGGTGGTGGAGGTGTAATGGTGTGGGGGATGGGGTGTCACCGGTTCAGGCTGGTGGTGGGGGTGTAATGGTGTGGGGGATGGGGTATCACCGGTTCAGTCTAGTGGTGGGGGTGTAATGGTGTGGGGGATGGGGTATCCCCAGTTCAGGCTGCTGGTGGGGGTGTAATGGTGTGGGGTATGGGGTGTCACCGGTTCAGGCAGGTGGTGGGGGTGTAATGGTGTGGAGGATGGGGTATCACCGGTTCAGTCTAGTGGTGGGGGTGTAATGGTGTGGGGGATGGGATATCACCGGTTCAGGCTGGTGGTGGGGGTGTAATGGTGTGGGGGATGGGGTATCACCGGTTCAGGCTGGTGGTGGGGGTGTAATGGTGTGGAGGATGGGGTATCACCGGTTCAGGCTGGTGGTGGGGGTGTAATGGTGGGGGGGATGGGGTGTCACCGGTTCAGGCTGGTGGTGGGGGTGTAATGGTGGGGGGGATGGGGTGTCACCGGTTCAGGCTGGTGGTGGGGGTGTAATGATGTGGGGGATGGGGTATCACCGGTTCAGGCTGGTGGTGGAGGTGTAATGGTGTGGGGGATGGGGTATCACTGGTTCAGGCTGGTGGTGGGGGTGTAATGGTGTGGGGGATGGGGTATCACTGGTTCAGGCTGGTGGTGGGGGTGTAATGGTGTGGGGGATGGGGTATCACCGGTTCAGGCTGGTGGTGGGGGTGTAATGGTGTGGGGGATAGGATATCACCGGTTCAGGCTGGTGGTGGGGGTGTAATGGTGTGGGGGATGGGGTGTCACCGGTTCAGGTTGGTGGTGGGGGTGTAATGGTGTGGGGGATGGGGTATCACCGGTTCAGGCTGGTGGTGGGGGTGTAATGGTGTGGAGGATGGGGTATCACCGGTTCAGTCTAGTGGTGGGGGTGTAATGGTGTGGGGGATGGGATATCACCGGTTCAGTCTAGTGGTGGGGGTGTAATGGTGTGGGGGATGGGGTATCACCGGTTCAGGTTGGTGGTGGGGGTGTAATGGTGTGGGGGATGGGATATCACCGGTTCAGTCTAGTGGTGGGGGTGTAATGGTGTGGGGGATGGGGTATCACCGGTTCAGGCTGGTGGTGGGGGTGTAATGGTGGGGGGGATGGGGTGTCACCGGTTCAGGCTGGTGGTGGGGGTGTAATGATGTGGGGGATGGGGTATCACCGGTTCAGGCTGGTGGTGGAGGTGTAATGGTGTGGGGGATGGGGTATCACCGGTTCAGGCTGGTGGTGGGGGTGTAATGGTGTGGGGGATGGGGTATCACCGGTTCAGGCTGGTGGTGGGGGTGTAATGGTGTGGGGGATGGGGTATCACCAGTTCAGTCTGGTGGTGGGGGTGTAATGGTGTGAGGGATGGGCTATCACCAGTTCAGGCTGGTGGTGGGGGTGTAATGGTGTGGGGGGATGGGGTATCACGGGTTCAGGCTGGGGGTGGGGGTGTAATGGTGTGGGGGATGGGGTATCACCGGATCAGGCTGGTGGTGGGGGTGTAATGGTGTGGGGGATGGGGTATCACCGGTTCAGGCTGGTGGTGGGGGTGTAATGGTGTGGGGGATGGGATATCACCGGTTCAGGCTGGTGGTGGGGGTGTAATGGTGTGGGGGATGGGGTATCACCGGTTCAGGCTGGTGGTGGGGGTGTAATGGTGTGGGGGATGGGGTATCACTGGTTCAGGCTGGTGGTGGGGGTGTAATGGTGTGGGGGATGGGATATCACCGGTTCAGGCTGGTGGTGGGGGTGTAATGGTGTGGGGGATGGGGTATCACCGGTTCAGGCTGGTGGTGGGGGTGTAATGGTGTGGGGGATGGGGTATCACCGGTTCAGGCTGGTGGTGGGGGTGTAATGGTGTGGGGGATGGGATATCACCGGTTCAGGCTGGTGGTGGGGGTGTAATGGTGTGGGGGATGGGGTATCACCGGTTCAGGCTGGTGGTGGGGGTGTAATGGTGTGGGGGATGGGGTATCACCGGTTCAGGCTGGTGGTGG